>JAIUJO010000019.1:5029765-5104765 GCA_023846275.1 Vanilla planifolia
TAATTGAATTTTTCATTGTAGTTAATTTACCTAAACATATCACCACTTTATTGCTTTCTTTGCATACTAAGCTCTGTTATATGTCTTGCAAACTATTTTTCCTACTTATAACAAGCAATTTATTAACTCCTATGGTATATTTTGTGTATCATTGAATACAATAAATAACACACTACAATCTATTGAAATGTTTAAATTGCTAAATTATAACTAGTTGCATAATTGCAAAACCTTAATTAAGGCTATTACCTTGAAGTCATGTACTATTTGATTTATTTCAATATGAAAAGATGCTAAGCTAAGTTTGTTTGGATTATTCCTGATAATTCCAACTACAACAACATTATAGTTGGCTCCTACATTCTCACAATGATGGTTAACAATGTCTACATCATCAATTATTGGAACCACCTCACTGCTTGCACTATTGCTGCTCAAGTTGTTTCACATTGATTGATGATTCCCAAAATGACTTGTGTAACATCTTCCTATGAAGTTTTAATGGGGAGACAATATGTTCTTATGAAGTGGCAATCATCTTTAATATTACATATAAGATTCATTTTCCTTGATTTAATTTTGCAAAGTAATTAACACTACATACTTTCTAAATATTCTACGAAGATGACCCATGTATTATTGATTTCATACAACTTTAGCTTTTCTATTTTGCAATCAATTTCATGATTTTATTTTTTAAATTATTAAAAAAAGTAACCAAGGTCTATTTTGATTTTTCAAATCAATAAAATGTGATCAATTGAATTATCATTTGGACATTGCGGTCATATTAAAGAAATCATGAATTTAAAGTTTATTAGTGTTTTCAGGAGTGGTATAGGCCATTCATTATCATCAATGTTAATATTAAAATCTTTAAACAATAATTTGTGCCCCACAAAGGTCAACATTCTAGAATTGTCTCCTTTTATCACAAATAATCCCTTGTAAAATGTTGGTAAATTTCACATCATAAGTTAGTGACAAAATCGAACATTTGATTGAGTTTGGCAGCATTATTTGTAATCAAATGTTCTACTTGAACAATGTTTTCAAGCTGATTTTACCTAAAAAAACTTTTAATGACATAATAAAGATATATAGTTAAATATTTCAAATGAAAAATAAAGTTCATGATTTCTTATTTTACATACATTTTCATATCTTGCCATTTATGTTGTATAAATGTCATTTATCTTTCGCTCATGTTTTCGACTATTTTGATACAAAAAGTAAATCAAATTTTTAAATATGTTAAATTTTAGCTATGTATCATATTTCAAAAATAATTTGGCATAATCTTCAAAGCTAGTTAAATACATAGGATTGAACAAATAAAATACTATAGAAATTAAAAAATGAAAAACTAATATATACGAAAAAATATTTAAAAAATATGCAAAACTTAATGATGTTAGATTTTGGAAAAAAGTGTATTTTTCAAAATAATTACACTAAAAGTGATTGAAGATAAAAAAAATAATTAAGTTTGGAAATAAAAATAAATAATTAATTTTAATAAAATAAAACCTTAGTAGCATAAGAAATAATGAGTTATATTAATTACTTAAATATTGAAAAAAATTTATGTTATGCTAATAAACATCTACTTATGATTAATATATATATCATTATAAAGAAAAAAAGAAACGAATATTACAGCTTCAAATAGTATACAAAGGTGGTTCATTGACCTTACAAAGTAAATCAGTGGTCAAATATATTTTGTTGCCAATAGTCCTTACTAATTACTATAAATCCTAAATATACTTGGCAATTTTAGTGATGTAAATTGGCCACTAACCAAAGATGCATTATAGATGGTCAAAACCATTCTTAAAATTTATTACAAATTTTATCGAAGATGAGGTAAACATCCTAATATTTGATGCTTTACCTAATTACATGTTATTCCATACAAGTTTAATCTTTTAGATTTTAAATAAATTAGTTATAAACTTTATTTTTTGTAAATTTATCATGCTTGTCATGGTGAAATTATTTTGTATTTAGGGCAGTCTATAATATTAAAATCTTAGTTGTTAAAATTTCAAAATATATGAGTTAAGTATCTAAAATTCATTCCAAAATATAAAAAATGTTAGTGAAATTCTACTACTATTAAAATAATTAATAATTTTCTCCCTTCTAAATTCACCTTCATTATTGCTTCTAATGAAAACTAAATTATGACAAATTTCCCGTCCTAATTTAGTTATCAAGATATAAAATTTTTTGTAAAATTTACTCCTTTCTTGCAAGAAAATTATCTATTTACCTAAAGTAGTCTTCTAGCACAACCAGTCATATTTCTTATGCCCTATACTCATGCATTATTTATCTCCAAATCATTTATTTGAGAAACTTCAAAGGCTATACATAATCATCTACAAAAGGAAATTTATTTTAACCTTTTTTTAAGTTATATTTAATTATTTTTCTTAAGGTATGTGTGCTAGCATGACAAAGTCTTCTATGCCATAACTTATACTTGTTAACATATGTCACAAACATTATGTTTGAGAATTGTTTACTTTTTGCAAATCATGTAAATAAGTGTTATTTCTTTTAGTTGCAATAACTAAAAGATTTCTATCTTTACAAATTTTATATGTAATGGAATGAAATAAAATACTAAAATTGCTATCTCGTAATTCAATCATATTTTGGAAATTATACATTAAACTTTAAACTAATAAACTTTAGTAATAAAAAATGCAGAATTTCCAATAATACTTATTAATTTGATATATTTCTTTGAGTTCTCACTAAGTAGTACTTTTCCTTCAACATAGGCTTCCTATTGGGCTAATAAATTGATTTTTTTGGTCATGTATCTCATACATCAAAAATCCAACACACACTTCTTACTCATCTTTCAAAAGAAAACATTCCTATAATTATAAATTAATTGTTAGACTTATGAAGCAAAACCATTTTAGGTCAAGCATATTTTTGAGGGGATGAACTACAATTTCCCCTGACTACCGAAAAATTTTAGGAAATTTAGATTAAATATGAGCTTTAACAATACTTACATGTGATGTACAGTTGATTTGCATGCTATAATGACATGTAAAATTGTTATTGCAACCTTGTAAAATATTGGCATTTCCTTTATCCCATTGAACATGAAATATTCTAGCATTTGACAAAAATATTTCTACTAATAAATTTTGCATTTAATAATGAACAACTATATTTCAAGTATTTATGACTATTAATTTTTTAATTAATGATGCATGCCCTTAATTTTTTATTCTAATCCATCATTAGCCTTTTCCATGTTCATTAAATATATCTTAGCATTATTTCTACTATGTTCATAAAGACTAAAATATTCACTATGCTTTTCTTTTAGTTTCTTATATTCCTTACATAAAGTTTCATATTATTACACACAAATTCATTAAGGTTATCCTTCATTATAATAACTTACGTCTACTTCACTTAATAATGTTCCCATTTTTTCTTCATCCTCTTAAGTCACCATAAAAAATTGTGCTTCATTGTTCTTTTCCTCTTAACTTGTATTAGTCTACTCAAAGTCACTTCAAGCTTATTCAATGTTTTCATGTTCTAGTTCTTGCTCTTCTTCACTGCATTCTTCTCATTTTTAATTCAATCTGACTCAATAATACATGTTGGTTTGATATGTCATTGTTTGTGACACTCACATTAAAATATCTCCTCTTTTCCTCGCACTCCCTTTTTGGACCTTTGTTTTGATATCTTCTTGTAACACCACAAATTTTAGAAACACCATCCAAAATTAGAGCTATGCTATCTTCATATGTGGTAAACTTTTGTAAGGTATCCTTCTCTTTTTTTAGTGCTATTGTTTACTATTTGTTCATTAATTTGTTTTCCTAAATAAAGACTTTCTCTTCTTTTCTCCTCTCCATCTATAGTTCATTAGTCATGAGCTCACCTATAAAGTCATCAAATGTTATAATAGAAAAGCTAGTAGTAATCTTGAAGGTTGTAGTGAAAGATTAATACTCTTTTGGCAAAATTCTAAGGATCATTTTAGATTTTAATTCATAGATACATTCTTTTCTTGACTAACACATCCATTAGTAATGTTAATAAATCAAATAAACATTCTTTCAATAGATACATTCGAAAGCATTTTCAACAAGTCTTAATCATATGTCATCATATGAACTTTAATTTCTTAAATAAAAAGATGTACCATTTTATGTTAGCATTAACATGTGGCAAATTTCAAAAGTAATTTCTAAACTCATAATTCTATTAGCCTTAACAACATTCAAAATACAAATTAAAATATTAATAGCTTTATCGTTTAATTAAATTATATTTTTTCCATGTATCCATTTTTAATTTTATTTTGTTTTAATACTCGTTATGAATTTTTTGAGTGTGTATTGCCCTACTTACTAACTTCAAGTTAATGGTAGTCTTAATATTCCAATAGAGATTATAATGACCACAAAAAGTGGTAGCTTACCATAGGAAGCTGTTAGGTCACCCTTGGCTTTGATGGGTTAAGTAATAATTGTTTTGCATTTTATTTCAATGTACTTGTGCAACGTAAAATACATTGACGTGGAAATAATAAGCTATGTACATTTGAGTGATTTTTAAGGTATCTTGGAGTGTTTAGTAAGCTTCAAAGATTAAATATATGTTCATTAAATTTAGAAAATTTTTTGTTATCAAATATTAGCTTATTGATTTTATGATAGTGTCATTTTATGTTAATTTCAAATCATATTTAGGTATCAAATTGTTCAATCATCTCCTCGATTTTACAAACAAATAATATTTTATATTTTAATCCAATTAATTATTTTAAATTTGTCATAATATAAATTATAAAAGAATTGCCACATCCTAGCTTGCACCCAAGTGCAAAGCTCTCAAGCTGTGCTAGCCAGAGGAGGCATTCGCAAGCCTCAAGTCAAGAACCAATCAGAACTAAATCAGTCCAAGGTCATTCAGGCTAACGACGAATTCTTGAACTGAATGAGATGAGCCATTGGATCAAGCTGGGCAGCACATGAGCCAAGTATATGTGTCCAATTAGGTTTGAATGTTAATCTCCTGTGAATGCTTATATGGCTAATTACTTTTCCATCCAAACAATATGGGACAAAATCACTTTTGCTAGTCTGTATCCAAAATCGTGATCACACGGTGGGGCTCACCTCCACTTTATTAATTGGTAATTACTAATACAATCGATTTTATAAGATTTATCACAAATTTGATGGTTATAGCTACATCCTAACTTTTTGGATGACAAGAACTCTTTTCCTTTTTTCCTTAAATCATGTGGCTCTTAATTTTCCTATTTGAATCATACAATTGAGATCCACTATAACTTTATCTATGTTGAATCAAATGACCCATACCTCATCTAACATGACTGAATGATCTAAGATCAAATCTGCCATGATCGAATTGTCCATAACACATTAACTTATTCATCATTAGATTTCTTGGTCTATGTTTCCTTTAATTTGATCCAATGGCTTTAGTCCAACTGCCTAATTGCTAATTATTTAGATCTTGTACTAGCAAATTTTAAAAAAACAATTTTAACCTATTTGTACAAGCCTTTTAAGCTGTTTGGCTATAACTTTTTACATAACTTTTCTACACTTTATAAAGACTATAATAAAAAATTTTCTATAAATACCTAACAAGTGTAAATGAAATAACTAATGAATATGAATAAATCCTTGAAATCTAAAAAAAATATTGGTGAATATTATCTGAGGTAAATTCTACTAACAATATCTATGACTTCTGATTCACAAATCATCACATTTTTCTAGCTAAGCCCTGTTCATTTAAATTTTAAAATTCTCATTTATCTTCTTAAATTTAAGCTCATTATATTTTGTTTTGTTAATCAACAAGTATAAGAAGCTATCAAAATTTATCACAATATTTTTTTCTCGCTATATTTTTTTTTTCTCTTGGGATAGGTGAGCCAACATTTGCAAAAGCTTGAGTTTAATTTGATGTTATAAAAATTCAAGTTTGGATTAAGCTCAAAAAATCATGAGTTTTAATTGAACCTATAAAAGATAGTTGGTTGAACATCAAATAAAAAACTTTAAGTTATAACTTTTCATTAGTGATGTTTTCTCGGCCATAATAGGTGGTCAATGTAGGTTTAATTTGAACAGAAGTGCTTCAAAATTATGGTTTCTTATTATAATTAATATTTCTTTTTCATAAATTAAATATATATATATATCTATGTATAATCATAGTTTTTTATAAACATAAAATTATTTTTGAGAAATAAAAACATTTTAAAATAGTAAAAATTATTTTTAAGTCCAAAATTCACCCATTATCTTACGAAATTAACACACTACATTTCATTTCAGAAAAGCATTCACGAAAACTTGGACAAGTATTAATTTAACCAATTGTTCACCATGGACATTTAATCACCTTAGAAGGGCACCTGACTCTAATACCAACTAAATCATGGGTTAACAAGAGGGAAAAATTGATAACAAAAATATTTTGACCTTTGAAAAAGTATTTTTAAAAAATATTTTGCGATAACAATTTTATGTTGTCTCTTAATCTCAAATAAACCTTTGTTAAACATTTTTTTGTAAAATGTAAGTTTTTTAAAGTATATTAATTGTGTTTTAAATTTTGAAGAAAAATTGAAAATAACAAAATTGGAAATAATTAAAAAAGTACAATAATCTTTGGTGATTCAATTCATATTCAAACCTAGAACTTCCCTAAATAAAGGCTATGAAAAAAATAAACTAATTAGTATCAGACTTTCAAAAAAAGACAATGCTTACAAAAATGAAATAAAATAAAAGGGTTGTAGCAATCTTTCAATGAAATGAAACTTATTGAAAAAGAAAAATTCTAACAGGACATTTGATTTGATGAATATGGTAATCCTATGCTCGATTTATAATATGTCAAAGCACAAATATTTTTTTTCTTTTACTTGAATGAAAAAGAAAGGGGAGTTAGAGCTAGAAGAATAATGGACACAACAAATGAAATAATTAAATTTCATAAGTTGCTAAGGCTTAAATTCTATAGATTGAATTTTTTTTATTGTTTTGCAAATTTTTAAATTAAAACAATCTGCTATTTATAGACATATCTCCATGAATAAAAGAGGCTACAAAACAACCTAATTAGTCACTATGTGTAGGATGGATTGAATTCGATAGTTATTTAAAAAAGTTGTTTACAATAAATAATGGGTTGGTTGGCTCAATGGTGCTCACACAATTACCATTACAATCCATAAAAGAATCACTTGGACTATTTGAGCTAGTGATGATTAATACATGATTCATTTTAATTTGGATCATTATGTCATAAAAATTGAATAATCAGATTCCATGATTAAATTCTACATATTTAACGATCAAACTGCAATCATCAACCATTTGATCTTGAAAATTGCATGACCAAATAACTAAATTTAAGTCTATACATTTTACAAAAGATGATGAATATGTGAACATTTGATCATGGTGACAATGATATCAAGTAATTTGTTTTAGATCTACATGTCTTCAAAAGTAAATTAATTTTAAATCATTTGATCGAACCACAAAATTGAATAGTGGACATTTGCCTCAAAATTTTAAAAGTCATATATGCAAAATGAACTTATAAACCTATGTGTCTTATGAGTATTAAGTGATTGGTTTAATAATTTTGACCCAAATTATTATGTAGAAGATGTATTTTAGATGGGAAACTACTACACTATGAGCATTATCCATTAGCTCCAAAATTTGAAGTCAAGCCATTCTTAAGCAATGTCTCTTACACTCATTTACTTGTCTTCAATTGTGTATTTACACATGAATCAGTTAATTGAGCTCTATCTTCGATTAATCTATTTCATGTTGAGAAACATGACTTAAAATAATCAACAAAAGAAATTAATAAACAAAATAATGATTTTTTGTCGTCAAAATATAATGTAAGAAGTAATGGTTCAACCTAATTAACATAAGAAACAATAAAAGTTGTTAATAATTAAACTTTGTTGTTGTATAATTACTTGAATAAATAACATATAAATAGAAGAAATGAATGATAATAGCACTGTATCCATAAATAGTCTTCTTAGATCTCCTCTCACATTCCCACATTCTCAAACTTGGATCAATTATTATAAACTTATGCGTTACATAATATTTATGCACACATCTATTGTCTAAATCACCCTGTACCTCATTCTTCATTTCTAAATATTTTTTTCACTATCGTGAGTCATGTACTAATACTTGGCAAGCTTCACCTTATGTATTGATTAGTCTCAACGAGACTAATAAGCATTATCTATGTCCAACGATATTTTTTTGACAAAAAAAGTAATTGCCATCAATTAAATATTAGTAAAAATATTTATTTAAATTTTTTGCACTTAGATTATAAAATTTTATTGCTTTAAATAAATTAATAATTTGTACCTTTCACGTACAAATTTATTATGGTTACCACGACAAGAATGTTTTTTGTAAATAAGATATAGAATTAAAGCTTCGTGTTTTAAGTGTTATATTTTCTTGCTTTTTTTTGTGTATGTTTCTAATTTTGAAATTAATTTATCAGTAACATTAATGTTGTTTAACATATAATATCATGAAATGAGTTTTGACATTATGTTGTGTTAATAATAAATTTTTTCTATTATAACGTTTACGTATTGTTATGTATTTATGATTTTTATAATAATGATATTTGTTGTTTTGTTTAATTATTTATTTCAATATATTTCTTTAAAAATCCAAGTTCCTTTAATTTACTTTAACTAATTTTAGATAATACAATTAATTGAAAAACTTATTCATTGTACATTGTTTTTAATGTCGTATTGAAATGTAAATTTTGTGCTTCATTTTCTCTTATGGTACTCGTCTTGGATTCTTTTAATTTAATTAATATATTTTATTTTGTGTACAAATTTTAATTTTTTTTAACATTTTTTTATGAAAATTATTGTCCCTTGTCGAGTTAAGTATTTGATAAAAATATGTTTTCAAAATAAGCTTTTTATGTTTTAGTGAACATTTGATAATACCATCCCTAAAATAAATTTTTTTTTATTTTACAATTGTTTTCTTAATTTTTATCTATCCTATATAAAAGAAATTGATGTTTCATCATTTTTAAATAGTTGTAAGTGTTGTGCATTTTTGAAATGATAAAAAGACTTCAAGAGTTTGAAATTTGTTGATATAAATGATTATTTTTAAATCCTGTTATTATAGTTGCTCAATGCATTGGAGCATCATCGAAATGATATTATAAACATGATTTTTTAAGGCTATTTTATCAATATAATTTATAGAGTTAATATATTGAATTTTATGTAATATTATCATTATTATTTTTATTATTATTGAAATATTATTCTTATAATTTTTTTATATTAAAGTTTTAAGCATCAAGAATTATACAAAAAAATAAAAATTTTATTGTTTTCTTATCACTGTATTTTTTCCTTTTTTTTATATTGGAATATTATTTACCTTTGTTACCTTGTTTATGACTTTTAAATTCATACTATATCAATTATTAAAAATATAAAAATGTTATTTAAAAACACTATATTCTTAAGTTCTATAATAATAATTTTTAACAATTATTTGAAAAGTTTTGATGTACAATCATATCAGATCATATTATCATATCAATTAAAATTTGAAAGTGTACAATAATGTTTATTGATTTATTTTCTAAGTTACATTTTTTAACTTGTAATACTTTATTTTCAATTTTTGTACTATTATGAGAACTTTTTTACATAGTCACACATAATTTTTAAAACTTTAAACAATCTCTAACAATGATCATTTTCTTAATTTCATAATTCTATTTAAATTAAAGCTATTTAAAGTTTCTTGTCCAAAACAAATATAATTATCAATTTTTTTTCCTTTTATGAACTTAATTTAAAAAGTTTGTCAGGCAATTAAACAAAAATAAAAAATAAAAATAAAGAAAACACTTGAAATAAAATTTCTAACATTAAAAATGGGTTTATTATTTGCTAAATACTTCAAGAGTGCAAGCTTTGCATAGCTTTCCATTTTATAGAATATTAAAAAGCAAACATGTTAAAATTAGACTTCATTATTAGTAAATAGTTAAGAGGATTAAATTAAAAGTGTAATAGTTTTAGGAAAATTTGAAATATCATTTAAAACATTTAATATATGACTATATATATTAAAAAAAATTTAAAAAAATATAAATAATTTTAGTGATAAATGGCTTAAAAAATTAGGATTATTTATCAAATTCCAACGAAAATAATTAAGGTGACTATGTTTTATGTTCTCGAAATGTCATAAAAGACATTTGTGGATTTAAACATAAAACAAATTAAGAATGAAAAATATTAAAACGATTTAATAGTGTGAGCATCATCATAAAAAAATCTTATATGTATAAAATATAAAATATTTTAAGATGATAAAAAAGATTACAAAAATAAATAACTTCAAGTATTTAAAATATAAAAATAAGTATTTGTTATCCTAACAAAAATACAAATTCTAACAAAAAATTATTAATATGATATTTCAAAGAAGAATGAGATAAATATGTCCATTTCTACAATAATTGTTAAAAGATATGAAAAAATGGACATTACTATCTTAAATCATATTTAGATAGTGTTCAATTTATCTTTTTAATATTATTATAGAGTTGGCACTAATAATAAGAAATATATTCATCATTAAAAAGAGGTAACATCTGACATAATCATGAGTTTTTCCATTATCTATCAACACAATGTCAGTTAACGTTTACATAAGATAATGAGTGCCAATTTATTTTTTGGTTTATTTTTCAAGTAGTTTCCCTTTATTATTTTAGAATCTTCTAGTTGAATTTATATATTTATTTTCTATCACTAAAGTTTTCAGACACCTTTTATAATACAACATTTAACTTTTTTAAAATTTACTTTTTTACGGTTTATTATTCGTTGATTTTTTAAATTATTTACTTTTCAATGTATAAATAATTAATTATATTGATAATTATCATAATTTTTTCTTATATTTTTACATATCTTATTTAAGTTTTCAAATTAACTATTCATTAGAATTACGATTTTTTGGTATAAGATTTATTCATAGAAAGTAAATTAATTTGTAAATTGATAGGAAACAAAAAATTCTTTGACATTGCATAATTTTTATTGTTTATATGAAAGTAATTTTTTATATGATCAGAAGTTTTATTATGAAATACTTTTTTAATTATTAAAACATTATAATTCAGATCCCCCGTGTTATTTGTATTGGTAATAACAAAATGTACAATACTACAAACCATTTTGTTTTTCTAAAATAAAATTTATTCCATGCTAAACATTACAAAATGAGACGAAATATGAGGAAGGAGGGTTAAAGCTTTCAAGCAACGATAAGAGCTGCAAAAGAGAAGTGACCTACACAACCTTTTAAGGTTGGACAACACCAGAGTTTATGTAATAAATTTAGCTAACATCTAAGCCAAGATAAAAAGGAATTTCTTTGTGAAAATGTCTATGGAACATAGAAATTGATTATGAGAATAATTAGTCATTAATGAAAGAGGAAATTCTTTCTTCTCTAGACTAAGGGAGATTTATTAAGCAAATTAATGGTTCAATTTTCACTTTTTCTTATGTAGTGTTTCTAGTTTAGATATAAAGAATGATTATTACTTTCTTGCCTATGAATGCAAAGAAAATTACATGATCACATATTACATGTTTGTTTTAGGTTATAGATATATTAGAGTAGAAATTTGATGTGGTAAAGCACTTCTTAGCATAGACATCACCATGTAAAATAAGCAAAAATAATCTTAAATTTTATGACTTGTTGGTTATTTATGTTGGTTGCTTAAGCATGTATGCATTAAGCATATATTATGATGATAGTTTTTAAAAATGAAAAATACTGAAGAACAATGTTTTATTGAATATAACCCATATAACCTAAACTTAATGGCCTTGTTTGCATATTATATGTCACTAATAGATAGGATCCTTAATGTATTTTTTCTTCTTTCAAAGTAGAATTATTGTTTGATAATATAAATAGAATCTAATATTTACTTTTTTATTATTGCAAGAATAGATAAGGAGTTTTCTGCCATGATTAATATAGAGATGTGTAAAGTATAGAATTTATTATATATTTTCATTTAAACTTGTTGATTTAATGTATTTTAGATGTGAGGCACTATGATTGTGTAAAAAATTACTCATAAGTTTAATTGATGACATGACATGATCTAAATAGGTACTTTATTGCCAAAATCATCGATAAAAAATATATGAAATTAATGTGATATATGTTATATCATAGATTAAGTAATAAAAAAGTTGAAGAAACTTGGAAATAAATAAAAAAAATGTAGATAATGTTGCAACCAACCATTTCTTTTTTTAGGGTCTACTTGAGAAGAAGTAAACCATGCACTTAGTTATGTTGTAAAAGGCATTAGTTAAACACTCAAGAGAACCTAAAAAGATTCTAAGCTGTGTGTGGTTCTTGGTTACTAGTTAGAAACCTTAGAGGGCTCAGTCTAAGTCCTTAGAAGAAAGCTAGGTTATGTAAGGAAACGTTTAGCAACTAATGAGTTTGCTTATACCTAAAACTTGAAATGTTAAGGTTAAACATTATGCTAAAGAGTTTATGGATAATTCATAAATTTTAGCATAGTCAAATTTTAACTTTAACGTGCTTGGATATGAACATATATGGTAAGTGTAGCCTTGGAATCACGTTCAAAGGCATAGAAAAAATCAATAAAAAAGGAAACTAGACCAAAAGGTTCTTATGAGAAGATCACAAAGTACCATTAATGAACCATTATGCAAAATGAAATATAAGAATTAGTAAGCTAGGCTCTTAGCCAAGACCATGTAAGAATGTGGAAGAGCTTGGAATAAGACAGAAGGTTGTGCTAGGTTTGGCCAAGTAAGTATTATGTCAAGATATTTGCTAGACCTTGGATTAAATAGGTTATTTAGGTAAGACCACAAGCAATTCTATTTAGACTATTAAGTCACATGATGACACTCTTGATGGTGATTTGAGGAATATGTCAAGGCCTAGGAGAGGGCTTATTATTATTATTATCATGATTACAGATTACCTTGGGATCATAAGGGTCACAATAATACTTGTGTGGAATGAGGCTGAGTTGTACTAGCTATAAGTTGGATATATAACCTAAGGATAAAAGCTAAGCCATTATGAACTCTATGGTTAGCTTAGATAAGAAAGATCTAGAACAAAGTGTGGGCAAGATTAAATATAAGAAAAATTGGATTAGAACTTCTAGATAACTGAATTATGATTTAAAAGAAACCCTAAGGTATTTAGATATACAGGACTCTAAATTATTAACACTCACTATGGAGATAGAGATGTTAGGCACGCCACACCCTCGGTTGGTGTTAATTAAACGTGAATGGTTAAGCCCTTAATTGGAGTGTCTGTTTCATGGTATGAACTTTTATAATTTGTAGGAAGCCATTATATGAATAGCCCTAGAAAGAAACAATTCCACTTTTCATTCCATAGGAAATTTCATCGTGTTCCTTTTTGTATTAGGGACTACTTGTGGTTCATGAAGACTCTTATAATCCTACATAGATGCCCATGTGATCATCATTACCATGTCGAATACTTGATGGCATTATTTGAATGAAGTGACAGGGGTTGTTATGATTTTTATGTATAAAAAATTGTATTATATTATGAAGTAGATGCTAAGTATCTGGTTTGTCATAGTGTAAAGAAAAACATGTTGAATTAGTTAGTAGAAAATGATATCCTTTTCTTAATTAGAAACTAATGTCGTTCATTCATGAGATTTATTAATGTCAAACCCGTTGGCTACAATAATCAGATCAAGGCATCACTCCTGAACATTGATAGCAGTGGCTTGAATCAAGGCACTACTCACTATGATCATAAATTAATTAATCAAGTTATTAGAGATGTTCTAACTATGTCATGTATAAACTTGATAACACTTATCGCGAAATCAAGCAGCGTTTGAAGCAAACAAAGTGTCTTCCAACAAGAAAAACATTAGAGCAAATACACCATTTAGGACTAAAATTTAAAGCTTTTTCCTCATACCTACCTTCTAAATTACTATAGTGATGTGCGTTATGTAATCATGTAATTTTACAATCGAATGATCATTGCCACAATTAAGATTTTTAAGTGATAATTCTACTAATTGTCTAATCTCACCACTAATAGATTGCACGGTCTGCATTTATTTTACAAGTCAAATTAAATCTTTTCATTATCTCATAATTTAGAATTAGCCATTCATATGAAATAAAAATTTCTAAACTACTATAGTTTACACATAACTAGCCATTTGTGCAGTTTTCATAATCAAACGTTCCAAGATTATTTTAATCGTGTTGCTTCCGCACAATGGTAAGTTTGATCAATATTTACTAGTTGTTATTAATTCTATTTAAATAATGTTAAATTTTTAATTAAAAAATATAAATTTATTAAAAACGTTAAATTGTTAGTTTGTTAAAGACTTTTAGACATTAGGAAATAAATTGGGTTAATATTAATAAAATAAATTGATGAAATTTTTAAAAAATTATAAAGAGATATTTTAAGTAATAACATTGAAGCCATTAATACCTAGTGCTCATTCTTACCCCTATACATTTCGTCCTTCTTCGCTAATTCATTATTCCTTATTAAAAACAACAATGCTCTCATTTCCCTTTTTTCTATTTGATTAAATTAAAATACTTGTGCCTTGTTGAGCATTCGTCAAACGTAGGAATTACTTTGCACAGATTTTAATTTCCACATTTCTTTCCTCTTCTTGTAAATCTTACTTCATTATAAGGCCTTTGTACCCAGTTTCTATTTAATTATTGTGAGAATTTAGTATACCCATTATTTGACAAAAGTCTTATATAGATTATTTTTTAATATATTTTTTCTAAGAGTGGTGTTAGGTTTTATTTTAGGTTGGATAACCTAAACAATGGTAAAGACATTTTAAAATTTTTGTTACCCTTCCTATCACACAATTTCATTAAAAAATTATTATTAAATAAAAAATACCGTTAATTAAATGAAAATTAAAATTTTTGCAAAATTAATTTTAGATACTTCTTTAAGCTTGTTGCAAATTTTTTTAAACATTTTCGTAAAATATTTTTGCAAGAAACAAAAATTATTTTTGGAATAATTCACCCATTCTCTTGTTGAACAACCCTTGACATGATTAGAAGAGCTCATTTGCTTAAGATGAATGTACTAAACTCAAATGATCTAAAATATGTAAATTAAAAGGAAGAAACTTAACAAAGCATAAGCCAAAAAAGTCGATATTTTAAATGAAGACTTCATATCATGGAGGACATGTGGCAAGCTTAAACAATAAATAAAGAAAAATAATTGTAAACATGGAGAAATGTTTTGTTTTCAAAATCATAAAAAGGTTCATTTTCACACAATTCTCAAAAAAACTTCACAAACAAACATCAAAGTAACAGTGAGGTGGAATCATTTTACAAGTTTGTGTTAGCATGATGACACTTCCAACATGATTTTAGGAACACCTTCTTGTAAGTATGCTCCTCTCAATCATGTTAATTGTTAGCAAGTCTTTAAAAGTAATGCTATGACAGTGAACTTAACAAGGCCCCATGGGGCTCTGGTCTTCATTTTGGTAAAATTTGCTAAAAGACTTCCATTATATATAGGAATCTCTAGAAAGATTGGGTGCAACAATGGATTACTAAAAAAATTTAAGTAATGAAAATTTTCCCAAATATTATATAAGCATCTATAAGCAAGTATTCTCATTAGTCGAATGCAGGTAAGAAAAATGTTCTAATCTCTTATGTGTAAGAAACGAAGAAGATGAGGCAATTCCAATTAGTGAAATAATAAGCAATATGAAACTTCAAACTTGGGTAGCCATCAATGTTGAAAACAATATTACGACCCACTACATCACATAACATCAATAGAATAAAAAAACATAATTCCACTCTTAAAAATCTATTCAATGACTACATGATTAATTTTGATTAGCAATTCTAAACTAAGAGTAAAAAAGATCAATCTAATTTGAAACTTATGAAGGACATGTAGCTTAAACATTAAGTAGACATTCAATCTCTCAAACGCTTGAATACAGATCTTTAAGAAAAAGGAAAGGCACTTAAGCTCTATAGGATTGGCTCAAATTGCTTTATAGTGGTTAATAGTATTAAGTCAATAAGAAAACTCACTAAATGAAATGTTAAGAAAATGATTTATCTAAAAATGACTAGAAGAAACTGTTAGGAATCTCAAAATATAAGCATTATAGATTGTTATTAATAATGTCCACTTTAACACAAAGGATGTAATTAGTTCTATTATCACTCAATGCTTAATAACATGATTAGATTGCACAAAACTAAGTTAATTGCAATGATGGAATGCTTTGTAAATAATATAGAAATGGACATTTTTTGGAGGAGGCTAAATTTTTACTATTTTGAGGAAACATTTCTTAAAAAGCATAAGTGTTTTAGTTACAATTCTTACAATCTTTAAAAATGACAATTAAGAATATTTCCTTGACATGGTAACATGTAAATGATGTGTTACCATTTTGTGGATGACAACAACACTTTTATTAATTGAATGGATCTTTGGATGGATTTATGATTAATGATGGAGTCCACTTTTCTTCCCTTAATCCTCTTTACTAAGGTTCAAAAAATAAACATCACTCTAGTGGGTAGAACCTTATTAAATCATGATTTGCTGAAAGCCTTCCTAACATAGTGGCTCAACATATGAACATGTTCTTATTATACCAAACCTTATTATTGATCATTTCTCCATCCGTAATTAAATATAAACAACTTAGATTCCAAAGCACTTGGATTGAAAGCATAGAATTCCCTCTAGTGGTTGGTTAGCATTGGAGTCCTCCAATTGCATGCTAGGCAAAAGGGGCTTAACTTACAAGTTAAAGAGAACTAAAGCCCACCTTAAAGAATGGAGAAAAATTTAATTTGGTCATATATTTTTCATGAATGAAGAAAAAGAATAACTTGCTATGGAGAAGGTGAACAACTCCAAAGTGTTACAAATATGTTATCAATTTTAGAACTAACAAATGATAATATGAACTAAACATAGTTATTAAAATGGAGGAGATGTAAGGGGAAGACATATAGGAATACAAAGGGATACGTTTTTGGAATTCTAAAGGATATCTTAGAATTCTAAATGCCACCAAAAATTACAAAATAAACACCTAAAATTATTGAAAAAAAAACAAAAAAAAAATGAGTTAAAGCACTAAAAAATTAATTACCATAATTTGTTCTAAAATTGGTGTGTGCATGTTAGCCAATAATAATGGCGACAGGTGAGCTAATGGGAAATGCATGATGCAATAGGGGTCAATTAGTGCTTCACTTTGTGTTACAATTTCAATGAGTAGCATCGGTGGAGTCGCGATGACACTTCGAGTCCACTTTGGGGTAACTGTTGATCGAAAAGTGTTAGCACGAGTTGATGAGTCGCTACTGATGGTGTTGGTAAAGATGGCTGCCAAACATGGCTGACAGCAAAAAAACCCTAAAACTAAATTCTAAGAAAATTTAAAATCCATTTTAAACAAATTTTGTACTCACAAACTTGTGAGATGGTTAAAGGGAAAGCCTATACTGAATATAAAGATGATAATCTCTAAAAAGATTTTTAATTATTCTTTAAATAACTTAAGCTTATCTATATGCAATAAATAATGGCCTGCTACAATTGTTCCCCACAGTGATTATGATAACAAAAACTAATGAGAAGTATAGTGGCCAATCTTGATAGGGCTCCAGGTTCAAATAGAACTAAAACTTCAAGTTAAACTTCTACCTAATGTGCTCGATGCAACTGCATCAGATCTATAAGAGCTAGAAGATAGGTAGTGTAGCTTAAGAATGGTGATAAAATCACAAATGTCTTCCACATAGAATTTAATAATAAGCAAATGATGTGTAATATATAAATACATAAAAATCAAAGTGGGAGTTAGGTCTTAGAGAAGGATTTAATTGCAAAAAATGTTGTGGATTACTTAACATCTTTCTATTCCATACTAAGAAAATTGAGAGGTTCTTTGCTTTTTGATTCTTAAACAAACTAAAAAGTAATATGTTGCTAATTCAGCTAGTTAATAAGAAAAAAATACAACAAATTATTTTTTTAATAGATTCTTCATGTGCTTAAAAATTGGATGGGTTTAATGTTTTATTTTACAAGCATTATTCGTCCATATTTTAGTGTAAAATTTATGACTCTATCAATGATTTTCTTATTGGTAGCCCATCACCTAAAGAATGCAGTAGTGCTAATTTAATTTGCTTCTAAAGATTAATTGTAATAAATCATTCAAAGACTTTATGACACTTTGATATATATAGTTTCTCAAAAATACACTAGCTCTTAGTAGCTAGCCTATAGTGTTTCCTACCCACCATCATCTCCATGAATCAATAAACTTTACTAAAGAAGGGGATAACACAAAGAAGATCTTGCCTACATAACAAATCATACTTTCATAAGTGAAACCTAATGAAGTAGATGAGAAGATCGAAGCTAATAGCTCTATTATCAAGCTAGACCTCATGAATGCTTTCAATAATATATCGTGAGGAAAACAGGTACTGTAGAAGTTTAACATCAATAGTTAATTTATTAGTCCAATCATGAGTATCTATAATATAAGCTGGATGATAATATTTTTTAACAAAAAATGAAATGGTTCCATCTAACTCTCCCATTACCAAAAGCATGGTAACCCTCTAAACCCATATCTTCTCCACATTAGATGAGGTTTAAACAATCTACATATGCAAGGTAAGGTGAAGCACTATGCCACTCAAAGTGGTTATCAACCATTGCCCCATTTGTGCTTTGTAGATTAATTTATTATCTTCTCAAAAGGTGAAAAATTCTCAATCAAAAATATCAAGTTATTCCTCTCTAATCTCTAAGGCACATCAAGTGTATAGATTATTGCACAAAGGATCTTCTTTATTAGATGTACAAAAATGAAACCCAAGTAGGAGAACATGGACAAGGACCTCCTCCTTTAGAAAAGTAACTATCTTCAAATCATTAAAATCAAAAGCACATTATTCAAAGGTAGGAAATAAGAGGTCCACATAAAGCACTAAATTGACAAAACATGCAAAAGGAAATTACCCTCAATGGGAGGTAGTATTTGTTAATCATGTCATCTAACTAATAATACTTTATAATCTATTGATATATTATCTTCTCAATAACATTATTAATTTTTTAGAAAATGTGATAAATTGTTTACTTTGGGTTGATAATGTTTTGCAAAGCAAGCACCATTTGGCTAACTAGATCAAGATTAGTTTCCCCTATAAAATGTATGGATTACTAGTTAAGAAATTGAAAGATTTTAATGTTGCATATAATGTAAATCTTTTTTAGATGGTCTACACCTCAAGAATTATCTATTTTATATGCATAACACGTAATTTCCCTAATAGAAAACGTTATGGAGCATGCTCAATGACTTAGAACCATATAAAGAGAATCATTCTCACTATTTTGTATTTTCTAATACTTGGAACAAAATAGATAAGGATGGCATCAATTACTAAATGCTAGCCAAGGATGGTAAATTCACGATCAATTCATAATAAGATAAGCTTAAAGGTGATTATTTGCCTTACTCATAAGTCATAAAAAAATAATGTAGAATAATTTCCAACCTTCCATAATTTCTCTACTAATGTGGGGAGTCCTAAATAACTAATTACCTTTTGATAACATCTTGAGTGTGTTAAATTTGAATTTATAGACAAATGCTATTTTTGTGTATATAAGAACTCTCAAATGAATATTGTGGAACCCATTTGAAATTAATCTTGGCATTTAACAATCCCAACATCATGATTCATGAAATGCTTTGACAATGGTGGAAGTGTAGTCACCCAAACTTAATAGCTATTAAGGGATTTAGTGTTCTACTATCTCTCGTATGCTAAAATATCTAGAAGATAAAAATTCAAAACAATTCAGTGAGCAAAGATTTCTTATTCCTTGATAGAGTTCAACATTATACTTATTTTTTGAAATGTTGTCTAATTATGTAAAGAAGTTCAATAGATCCTCAAACAGTAACAAATTCATTGCTTCCTTGTTATTTTGAGATCAATTGAACAATTTAAAAGTTGGTTAATGCACTCCCCTAGTAAAGGAATTAGTCAAATTTAATTCTAATGAATTAATTAGGAGGAGCTAAGGCCTTATAGGTTGTGTTCGTGTGATTGGAAATTACTTGGTGGAGCTATTAAAGCACTCTCAATTTACATAGTATCTAAAAAGTAAATAAGTTGAAGCCATTCAAATAATATTTGGTTTAACTTATGGGAAAATTTGGGGTTATATTAATGTGATTATCAAATCGAACAATTAATCAATCCTTATAATGTTGCATAAAAGCTTTGGAATCAATTTTTGTAGCTTAGTTCAACTAATTAAAATGAATTAATTTCATTGCAACGTAGTTTAATTCTAACAAATATTTAGGAAAGGAAATGCAGTAGCAAAATAATAGGCATAAATAGCTAATAATTGTATTCATTTAGTAGTTTAACATAAAAACAAATTCTAAAAATTTACAAACCTTTAATTAAGCGTGATGAGGAGAGATGTTTATATGGTGATCATAAGGAAAGTCATCCAACTAAATACTCCATAATCAAAGGCAAGAAATGCATTCGCACAATCATTAAGATTGACTTGGATTTGCTCTTGTGGAAATTACTAAGCATTTAGGGCTAAAAAGAATAAACTTAAATCTTGGAAAACCACCAGATTATTAACATATAGCTTTTATTTTAGTTTAATAAATCAATTTTTATAATCAACTTTTGGTTTATATAACTCACGTCAAGTTATTCATATTCTTGAAAGAAATGAGTGAACCTATTTGATGTGGCTCATTTCATAGTAGGGAAACCATTATTAATAGAATCTCTTACTTTTTACAAATGATAACTATTGCTCTTATATCTAAGATCATGATTTTTTTGTTTAAAAAATAATACAAATAAAACCAATTCCAATATACTCCAATTAAACTTGAACTTCATTCTATACAAATGCAAAAGAAAGGTTCATATAGTTATGACTACTTTTGCTAAAGTAAATTGAGTATATATTGTACAACTATTACAATAATAAATGTTTTTCTAGTATTAATACAATAGCACATTTGTGAATTAGGAAGCTACCTAACAAATTTATTATTCTTTTTAGGAATAAGTTATGCAAAGACCAACAAAAAGGCCATCTCTTTCTCAACAATTTCTTTGTCGTTTGATCTTGTAGCAAATTTAATTGTCATCAATTTTAGTTACAAAACATGTTTCTATAGCTTCATCATCTTGTTCTCCTTGATTCATTGGCCAGCACATCCTCCAAATCAACCTTATGTGAAGTCTAATTCAGTGGCATTAGTTAAGTATGATCGACTTAATTAGAAAATAAATTTGACTCAATATTTATTTGGAATCATTAGAGACTTTCTTTGGTTTCTTTGCACCTTTATTGTTGCTTTGAATCATACTAATATTGTAATTAATGACTAAAGAAATAAGTGACACTTATCGACTATTTCAACATGTATGGTTACAGATTTCATCGTCATATTGGCTTGTCTTACATCATAACAATACAATCACTAGATAAGTAGCTGCCTAACATTCAACTTTTAGGTTGGTCCAAAAAATTTAATAATGCTTCAATACTAAGTTTGGATTACTCCAATGCTAAAGAAATCCTTAACATGTACAATATGATTTCTTAATTAGCCTAGTAAAACATTTCACATTGAGGCTGCCATCTTCAATGAACATTTCTTAAAGCTGATCAATCATATCTATCTTTTATGTTACCTCTTTGTGTCATGGTCATTCTATTACCACAACTCATTAGAAAGGATAAGACAAATATGTTGACTCTAATTTGTTTTTCATACATCCTGCAATCATGACATCTGTCAATGTAGCACCCTATATCTTACTTCGTAGCAAGATTGTCATCACCTAAATATTTGGCATAGCATGAACCATTTCGATTTCTCTAAAATCCCTTTGATTTGTTATTAATTAATTTTTTACAATAACACAATAATACATTAATCAAACTTACCTAGTGAGGCACATTGTCTCAATTTTCGTTGTTCAGTTCCTCAATTAGCTTTTGTTTACCTTTCATGAATCTTATCATAAAATGTTTATAAATATGGTTCTCATCATAATATATGATAGGCCTTCAAACCAAGGTTAGGCATTGCATGATTATGTGTTCTTATACAAGTTTAATGCACAACTTATATGGAATCTGTCATAGTCACTATAGATACCTCTATGCATTAGACCCATTGCAACTACTAAATTGAATTGGTAATATTGATACTTCAACGAGACACTCCAAATCACTGAATAGTACCTAGTTAGCAAATAACATTCACGTGCATCAAGACATCAAAAGCATATAGATGGTCATCTTCACACACACATATCAATAGCAACCTTTAAGAGTCCTCATAAAAATAATAATACATTTTAAGTAATAAATTAAAACTATTGTAACCTCCAGTATGTAGTAATATTTTTTTCATAAAAGAAAAGGTAGAGAAATGGTCTACATAGCCTTGAAATGGTGGAAAATAGGATTAAATGTTTTTAGGAGATGTTAAATACTTATAATAGAAATGAATAAAGATATATAACTTATGATTAATATAATTATCAACTAATGCAATTACATATCATAATTTAATTATTTAATATTTTGAAAACCATAAATTTTCTCATTAAGACTAATAAAGCCATGTAATTATTATGGAAGCTATAAGGATCAGTTATACCATTAACATAGCTTAAATAAATTATATAAGTTTTTGGTATCTGCATTAATATAATGCCAAACATCATGTGTAAAATTGCACATTATTTCTTCTTCGAAGAGAAAATTGCAAAATTTTTTTTACTTTAGAATTATGCAATATGTTAATCTTCACCCTTTAAAAAAGTCATTGAGTAGTTATGTTTTAGCATTAAAAAAATATTAGTAAGGGTGTGAAATAGTAGCATTCAATGCATCCCACAAATATTCCACTTGGAGACATACTAGTCCATTAAGATTTAAGGCCATTCCAAGTTTGAGACCTCTACTTTTAGTAATTCTATGAAATTATTCATATTATGGGAGCCAATTTCAATTAACTCTTGTTTATTACATATTTTAATTTTCTTTTTGTAAATTTTTAAGTTAATTGTAATTATAATTTAGTTTAATTCATTTTAGGAATGATTAATAGCTTTCCAGATACTTATAGCTTTAAATTCCATCTAAGACATTCTTACAGTAGTATGGCAATTTTGATAGCAAACAAATTGTTTCAAAATGGCTCTGAAATGACTTAAAATTGAGTGTTGGGCTGCTTTTTGCTATTACACTTTGTAATCTTTCACCTTTACCACTACTAGTGTTTATTTGTTTGGCATAAATGACCCACATTGATGCTTTGAACTCATTGATAATCTCAACACATGCTCACCGATGTTGATCTACAATCCATGAAATTTCCTAACCAATCAACACTTGTCAACCTATTAGCTCATGCTGACCTCCAAATTAGACTTGAGGTCCAAATATTTCTCTTTGCTTGCGCTTCAATAATCACATAATCAACCTCCTTGCCTCTCATTACACAGACACTCATAATGCACATGCTAATTTGGGTGTTTCATATGCCCAAATAATTTTGCTTCATTTTAAGGAAAATTTTTACTAAATTCAAATTAAGTTTTTAATAATTTGTGAGGACTTTTTGAATTCTAAAAATATCCTTTAGAATTCTAATATGTGTTCACCAATATTCAATAATATCCTTTAATTTCTTAGGATAACAAATTATGATTTTGGCTTTGAGATCTCTATAAATAATGATGCTTTCAATATTGTAAGAAATGTAATTTGATTGAAATAATAAAGTGTTACCAATATACTAGTTTAGTAGAAGCAGGTTTTATATATTCAATGTAATAGTGTGATTCTAGAGGTAACCTAGAAAGGAGAATGAATGGATAAAAAAATAAAGATCCTAACAAATTATTCAATATTCATAAGAGCAACAAATCTCTATGAATGCTATCAATCACTTAATCTCAACTTTTTGGAAATCAATAACCTCATCTAAGTTTCTAATTTTTCTCAATGAACAAGTGATTTTCTTTTTTAGCATTCAAAGAACTCCTCTTGTGCACATTGATACTTAACACTTACTTTCGTATTTTGGATGTTGGTTATGGAAACCAGTTTTTCTTTAGGTTAACATCCCTTATGATAATGATCAGTTTATGTTTTAAGTTTCTAAAAAAGTTATTAATTTTATAATGATACAAGGATTTGTTATTGTAAACCAATAGCACCTACGAGTTGTGCTTGAAAAGGATATGCTGCTTGAACCTAAGAATTTTTCAATTATCGATGATATAAAAATAGGTTGTAACATATCAACATATGTTAACTTGGTATCAAAAGATGGTTAGTTGTAAGAAATTTGCATAATTTGTAATCTATCATTAATCTAATATGTTTTAATTTTATGCATTTTCAAGAGCTAAAGTTTATTGAACATTGTTTGAAAAAAATAAAACTATAAAAAAAATCTTATTTTCAAGTCTAAAGCTACAACATTTATTTATTTATATGTTCTTTTGCTAATGCATTTAATGATTTGTTTATTTTTCTTTATCTTTATCATCTCAAATTAAAAACTTTTTTCAAACCTAATTGTCTGACTAGTAGGTCTATAAAATAATATAAAATATCTAATTCTCTATAAGTCATCCATTTGCTGGCTTAATAATACAACCTATAATTATAAAGTTTGTTCATTTTATGTAAGAGCTCTGAGAAACAATAGTAACATGCATAGACCAAAGGGAACATGGTAATAAAAAAAAATGTGGTGGAACTCATATGGTAAGTTTGTCTATGATAAGTGACTCTGAAGTGATGGAAATATAATTTGAAAATGAACCTAACTAAATGGAATGTCAACTTAGATGTTATGCTACCTTACATACCCATGACAGCTGACATAATACTGATAATGATCACTAGGTTAAAATGGTTAAAATAAGAGTTGCAACATTTGATGGATGTTTGGACCATTAAGCATATCAAATTTGGAAATTGAGAATACAATATTATTTTAAATGACATTATCTTAGTATGCATGAGAACTGCCAATTTGTAAAAACATAAGCTCATATCACATACGAGATTATTTATTCATACATTAAAAAAGTAATTTTTTGAAAAACAGGCATTACCCTAGTCATTGAAAGAAATCAAAATTTTCTAGTGAGCTAAACATTTACTCAGTTCTTATTTTGGTAAACTTTTGAATAAATAACAGCATTTATCTTAAGGTTAAAAGACTTCTAACAAAACATTGCTAAATTTGAGAATTATATGCTTTAATATGGTGCCTTGGAACTAAATCAAGTAGCATATTTTTTATTTTAAGTTAGGCATAGAGAGACCATTCAATATAGTTATACATAAGAAATATTATTAGTTTAGAAAAGGCATACAGAGTAGCTTATAATTTAAAATATCAATTATTTGTGAGTTGGATTTGTAACAGTACTAGTTTTCTCTTATTTGTATTTTTATATTTTTATAGAAAAAGCTCTGTGAGACGAATCTAACAATGTTTAATTTGTAATTTTCGGAGCTCTAATGAATAAATTATGATTTTTTGAAGATTTGAGATTAATTTGTAACGTAGAGGATAGATCTGTAAATTTTAAATGTCGGCTTAGTTCAAATCCGATTGGCGGAGGATATATTTACAAATATAAAATTTAGAGGGGGTTTTCTACAAAAACGCGGTGCACGAAGCGACGGATAAGAGCATCTATAAAAGCCGAGCCAGGTGCGTTTGGAAAAGCACTTCTGCGAAAAACGCCGGCAAAGAGGTTGTAGAGTGCGACGATGAGGTTTCCGACAACTGTTGTTTTTGCGTAGGCGTTATAGTAACATCAACCGAGGATTTCCGTGAGCATTGGCACGCGACAGTGACGGCCGGCGAGGATTTCTATAAGTTCCGGCCCGCGACAGTGACGGCCGGCGAAGGTTTCCATGAGGTAAGAAATAATTTTTTTGTCGTCGGAGTTGTGTAAAGTTTTCCGGTGAGCGGAGGAGACCGAGAGGCGGAAGCCGAGCCGGATTCGATCGATTCATCACGTGAAACGACCGATCCAGCGCCGGCGAAAGATTTCGGTTTCGCCGGACGCGAGAGAGAGAGAGAGAGTGGCGTGAACCGGTCCAGGCTTGGACCGGGTGACGCTGCTGAACCGGATGCCGAGCGCGCGCGGCCCAGAGCGTCGAGCACGCGGTCCAGCGCGCCGAGCACGCCGGGTCTAGCGCCGAGAGCGTGCAATCCAGTGCATCGGGAGCGGGCGGTCCAGTACCGCGAAAGAAAATTTTGGGGAAAAATGCAGTTTGGAAAAGCTTTTAGAAAGCTTTTTTGCGCGCGCGGTCCAGCGGGCGGTTCAGTGCAGCGTAAGCCCATCTTTTGTGATTATTTTGGGGTGTGTTTGGGAAAGCTTTTAGAAAGCAATTTTTGACTAATAAGCATATTTAAATTAATTATTTTTGTATTTTACGGGCTTGTAGGACATCAAGAAGAAGCAGAAGTGAGTAAGACAATTGGTACATCAAATTTAGGTAGTTAGATTCCTAACCCTGTGATGTAGCACATCACTATGTATTTGCTTTACATGATTTTCTTTCAGTTACATTGTGTTTGATTGTTCTATATGTTGATGTTTCTTTCATTTGCATGAAAACTGAAAAGAA
Source organism: Vanilla planifolia (assembly GCA_023846275.1). Classification (NCBI taxonomy): domain Eukaryota; kingdom Viridiplantae; phylum Streptophyta; class Magnoliopsida; order Asparagales; family Orchidaceae; genus Vanilla; species Vanilla planifolia. The sequence continues at coordinate 5,056,750 of JAIUJO010000019.1, forward strand.
AGAAATAACATGGTATGACAATGAAATCAAAAGAAAGAAATAATATGGAAAGAAGGTCTTTTGATATGGCATAATTGTTTGGAATTACGATTGGAAATGATAGTAAAAATGGAGTCCCAGAGAACATTATCCTCACCACTAGGCCCAGCATGTGTTGCAGGGTGTCGATCTTTGGATCAGATATCTGCCTAGTGTTTATACCAGGCCCAGCGTGTGTCGCAGGGTATCGATCTTTGGATCAGATATCTGCCTGGTATTATGTGCTATGACTCCATGATGATTTACACCAGGCCCAGCATGTGTTGCAGGGTATGGTACCATACCTGCCTGGAGGCACTAGGCCCAGAATGTGTTGCAGGGTATCGATCTTTGGATCATATATCTTCCTAGTGTTATGTGTTTGGTTGGATGTCGGCTGGAGGTCATTTATTGATTATGTTTGGATTCAGAGGATAATGCGTCAAAGGGAATTGGGCCCGAAAATAATACACATATAAAGAACTGGCATTTCTTTATGGTTTTCATTTGGCATTACCTTATATATATGACATATGGTATGGTTTAGCTTGATGCATATGATTCATCTTTATTGTTTATGGTATTTTATTATGTCTTTTTATTTACTTGGTTAACTATGTGGATTTATCTACCGAGATGTGTAAATCTCATTTAGTGCTTACATCACAGGTCATGAAACCACTGCACCGAGAGATGGGAATGGTGCTGCTAGAGAAGAGCCATTTTCAAGAGATGTGTGAGAGTGAGAAAGTTTTAGTGTGATTAAATTTTTTAAAAACATGCCTATATATATACTTTGGATTTTGAGTGTGTGTTTGTCTTACCGTCGGGTCCCCACCTTTGATTTTTGTTTAGTGGTCCTCACTTGATGTAACAGCTAAGCAAAATTTATGATAATATTATTATATAATGGACTTGGTTAGGTGGGGGCTTGACAAGGTTGTATCAGAGCTTTGGTTCAAGAATAGGTGGGAATTGTGAGTGAGGACACTAGCACAGCATATGCATTTGCATTTTTAGTGTTAATTCTCACTTAGGCATTAGTTGTCAAATAACTTATGTGGTTTTATAGGATTGCAATAAACTTCAGACATGGAAAGATCTACATCTGAAAGTATAGAGAAGGATAAAGAACGAGAGCAGCAAGGAGATGCACAACAAGAATTAGCGCAAACTTTAGTTTCTTTGTTGCGATCCATTGGAGGTACTAGTAGTCATAGAGAAGAGGCATCGATTGACTTTGTAGTTGACCAATTTAAACGAATGCACCCTCCTTCTTTTGCTGGGGAAGAGGATCCCATGATTGCTAAAAATTTGCTAGAACAAATGAATATTATCTTTGAAGGGATATCTTGCTCAGATGATAGAAAAGTGGCCTTGGCAGTTTTGGTACTCAAAGATGCTGCCAGATTATGGTGGAGTTCTCGACATCGACTTCGATTTTCTAGCAGACCAATGAAAGACATTTCCTGGGAAGATTTTTAAACAGAATTTGAGCAATGGTATATGCCTCTGTCAATCAAAGCCAAAATGAGGGAAGAATTGAATAATCTCAGGCAAGAAAAACTATCAGTTACTGCATATGAAATCAAATTCTCCCACCTAGCTAAATATGTACCCCAGTTAGTAACACCTGAAGAACAACGATGCTACATGTTTCGACGAGGTTTACGGGATGAAATTCGGGCAGCTTTAGTAGCCGTTCGAACAACAAACTATGTGGAGTTACTGGAGCATGCCCGCACGGTTGAGCTCGAACTCAGGTTGTTGGCAACTAGCAAAGAAGAAGAAAAGAAAAGAATTGATCCTCTAAATTCTAAATTCAGATTTACAGGAAAAAGAGGCAGTACTAGTTTTTCAAGAGAGGAAACTTTTCCTTATTCAAGATCTAATAGATACAGACCATATGAATCAAGCACCAGCAGAGCTAGTTGGAGTTCAGATGGATCAAGTAGATGTGGAAAATATGGAAGATGGCATAGAGGAGAATGTAGATCAGAGTCTATCTGACCAATCAGATGCTATCAGTGCCAAGAACTAGGACATATTGCTCGAGATTGTCCAAAATTATTTGAACAAAAAACTGTCGGTGCTTCAACCAGTGGAGTCATGGAGGATGCAAGTCGAGGTAGAGGCCGCGGATCTACGACGACTTCAGGTGCTGTGGTTAGAGGTGGAGCAACAGGAAGGGGAGGTCAGGCACGTATTTATTCGATCACTCAGCAAGATGCTCCACACTCTACTGATGTTATTATAGGTATGTTAGTGTTTCACAACTTACCTGTTTCTATACTTTTTGATTGTGGAGCATCACATTCTTTTATATCCATCACTGCATCAAGATGAATAAATGTCATATTACACTCCATGAAAGATCTATTATTAGTCAAAATGCCGGATGAAAATAGTATCAGTGTAGAAAATTTTATTGAAGATGAGATAAACATCAGAGGAAAACAATTCTCAGTATTGCTACACATCTTACCTTTAACAGAATTTGACATAATCTTTGGCATGGATTGGTTGTGTGAACATAAAGTAAAAATAGATTGTTATGAAAAGAGGATTGAAATCCCAATCCCGGGAGAAGATAAAATAATCTATTTTGGCCAAGGGAGAAAAATTCCTATCATAACTATGCTCAAAGCTCAGAAACTATTAAAGAAAGGATATGCTGGATGTCTTGTCTCCATTGTGGACTTGGATAGACAATTTGGTCAACCCTCAGAAGTACCAATAGTTAAAGAATATTTGGATGTCTTCCCAGAGGAATTATCAAGGTTACCCCCAAATAGAGAAATTGAATTTGAAATTCAATTGATTCCTGGTGCTGAGCCAATTTCAAAATCTCCTTATCGTATGACACCTGCTGAACTACAAGAACTTAAAATACAACTACAAGAATTATTAGTCAAAGGATTTATTAGACCAAGTGTCTCCCCATGGGGAGCACCTATCTTATTTGTGAAAAAGAAGGATGGTAGTCTTCGTATGTGCGTGGATTATCGAGAAATCAATAAAATCACCATCAAGAACAAATATCCTTTGCCTCGGATTGAAGAGTTGTTTGATCAGTTACATGGAGCAGTTATATTTTCAAAAGTTGATTTGCGATCTGGATATCATCAGTTAAAAATCAAGCAGGAAGATGCTCCAAAGACAGCTTTTAGAACCAGGTATGGACACTATGAATTCTTAGTACTACCTTTTGGGCTAACTAGTGCACCAGCAACTTTTATGGATTTAATGAATCGAGTGTTCAAGAAATATTTGGACCATTTTATCATTGTCTTTATTGATGATATCCTGATTTATTCAAAATCCTTGGAAGAACATGGTACACATTTGCATTTAACACTACAGACTTTGAGAGACAACCATTTATATGCCAAATTCTCGAAATGTGAGTTTTGGTTATCCAAAGTCATTTTCTTAGGACATGTTGTCAGTGCAGAAGGAATTTCTGTGGATCCACAAAAGATTTCAACTATCATCGATTGGCCAAGACCCACAACAGTGACGGAGGTCAGAAGCTTCTTGGGATTAGCTGGATATTACAGGAAATTTGTCAATGGTTTTTCTCAAATTGTTACACCGTTAACCAATTTAACACGGAAGACTACAAAATTTGAATGGGATGCAGCTTGTGAAAATAGCTTTCAAATACTGAAAGAGAAATTAACTACAGCTCCAATTCTAGCAGTGCCAGAAGGAACAGAAGGTTATCAAATATACAGTGATGCCTCGTTGCAAGGGCTAGGCTGTGTCTTAATGCAACATCACAAGGTAATTGCCTATACGTCTAGACAGCTTAAAACACATGAAAAGAATTATCCTGTGCATGATTTGAAGTTAGCAGCTATCATTTTTGCTTTAAAAATTTGGAGACATTACTTATATGGAGTTAAATGTAGGATATTTACTGATCATCAGAGCTTAAAATATATCTTCACTCAAAAGGAATTAAATTTTAGGCAAAGACGATGGTTGGAATTTATTAAAAATTATGATGTAGAAATCACATATCATCCAGGTAAAGCAAATGTGGTGGCAGATGCTCTCAGTAGAAAGGCTAGTACTAATAGTTTATTAACTACTATCCCAGAAGAAAGACAAATGATCTTTGAGATGGACAAATTGCAATTAGAATCTGAATTACAAAGAAATACGATATTGCTAGCTCACTTATCTGTAAGACCAGATTGGTTGATGTCAATTAAAGAAGACCAGGCTGAAGACCCAGAACTACAAAAGATAATTCAAAAGGTCCACGAAGAACAAGTCTCTGAATTTAAATTAGATCAGGAGGGTCTACTTCGATTTCAAGATAGATTATGTATTCCAGCACATCAGCAACTCAATGAATTACTACTAAAAGAAGCTCACAACTCTCGATATTCCATACATCCAGGAGAGAATAAAATGTATCAAGAGTTGAGACAACAATACTGGTGGCCAGGGTTAAAGAAAGATGTGGCTAATTGGGTTCAAAGGTGTTTAATTTGCCAGCAAGTCAAAGGAGAACAACAAAAGCCTAGAGGATTACTACAGTCATTACCGGTACCAGAATGGAAATGGGAGGAAGTGGCAATGGATTTTGTAGTTGGATTGCCAAGATCACGTGCAGGTCATGACACGATTTGGGTAATTGTGGATAAGCTGACTAAAACTACTCATTTTCTTGCTATAAAGACAACTTATAATGCTGAAAAATTAGCTCAAGAATATGTAAAACAAATTGTCAAGTTGCATGGGATACCAAAGATTATTATCTCTGATAGAGATCCTAAATTCACTTCTCACTTTTGGAAGAGTATACATCAAGCTTTTGGTACAAGTTTAAAGTTCAGTACAGCCTTCCATCCTCAAACAGATGGTCAATCAGAAAGAACTATAAAAACTTTGGAGGATTTACTACGACTTTGTATTTTAGATTTTGGAGGAGATTGGGAAAGTCACTTGCCGCTGGTAGAATTTGCTTATAATAACAGTTATCAGTCTAGCATTGGAATGGCTCCATATGAGGCACTTTATGGTAGAAAATGTCAATCACCTTTATGCTGGAATGAAGGGAAGGAAAGAAGTTTGATGGGTCCTGCATTTGTGGAAGAAGTAACTAAAAAGATCAAAACCATTCAAAGAAGAATGAAAGCAGCCCCGGACAGACAAAAGATATACTATGATATCAAACACCGAATGATCGAATTTGAAGAGGGGGAGCATGTATTTATTAAAGTAAGTCCAACAAAAGGTATCATCAGGTTTGGAAAGGCAGGAAAATTAAAACCTAAATTCATTGGTCCTTTTCAAATACTAGAAAGGGTTGGACAAGTGGCATATCGGCTAGCATTACCTCCTCAGTTGGCAGGAGTACATAATGTTTTTCATGTCTCAATTTTAAGGAGATACATTCCAGATCCCTCCCATGTGGCGAATTATATAGATCCAGACATCGAAATTCAGAAAGAACTGACTTATCCAGAAAAACCAGTGAGGATCCTTGATCGACAAGAGAAAAAGCTAAGAAACAAAGTTATTCCTATGGTTAAAGTTTGTGGCACAGTCAAACAGAAAGAGAAGCTACATGGGAAGTAGAGACAGATATGATCAGTTGGTATCCAGAACAATTCTAAATTTTGGGACGAAATTTTTGTAAGGAGGGAATATTGTAATAGCCCTAGTTTTCTCTTATTTGTATTTTTATATTTTTATAGAAAAAGCTCTGTGAGACGAATCTAACGATGTTTAATTTGTAATTTTCGGAGCTCTAATGAATAAATTATGAATTTTTGAAGATTTGATATTAATTTGTAACGTAGAGGATAGATCTGTAAATTTTAAATGTCGGCTTAGCTCAAATCCGATTGGCGGAGGATATATTTGCAAATATAAAATTTAGAGGGGGTTTTCTGCAAAAACGCGGTTCACGAAGCGACGGATAAGCGCGTCTATAAAAGCCGAGCCAGGTGCGTTTGGAAAAGCACTTCTGCGAAAAACGCCGGCGAAGAGGTTGCAGAGTGCGACGATGAGGTTTCCGACAACTGTTGTTTTTGCGTTGGCGTTATAGTAACATCCAACGAGGATTTCCGTGAGCATTGGCACGCGACAGTGACGGCCGGCGAAGGTTTCCATGAGGTAAGAAATAATTTTTTTGTCGTCGGAGTTGTGTAAAGTTTTCTGGTGAGCGGGGGAGACCTAGAGGCGGAAGTCGAGCCGGATTCGATCGATTCATCACGTGAAACGACCGATCCAGCGCCGGCGAAAGATTTCGGTTTCGCCGGACGCGAGAGAGAGAGAGAGTGGCGTGAACCGGTCCAGGCTTGGACCGGGTGACGCTGCTGAACCGGATGCCGAGCGCGCGCGGTCCAGAGCGTCGAGCACGCGGTGCAGCGCGCCGAGCACGCCGGGTCCAGCGCCGAGAGCGCGCGGTCCAGTGCGCCGGGAGCGGGCGGTCCAGCACCGCGAAAGAAAATTTTGGATAAAAATGCCGTTTGGAAAAGCTTTTAAAAAGCTTTTCTGCGCGGGCGGTCCAGTGCCGAGCGTGTGCGCGCTGTCCAGCGGGCGGTTCACTGCCGCGTAAACCCATCTTTTGGGATTATTTTTGGGTGTGTTTGGGAAAATCTTTTAGAAAGCAATTTTTGACTAATAAGCATATTTAAATTAATTATTTTTGTATTTTACGGGCTTGTAGGATATCAAGAAGAAGCAGAAGTGAGTAAGACAATTGGTACATCAAATTCAGGTAGATAGATTCCTAACCCTGTGATGTAGCACATTACTATGTATTTGCTTTACATGATTTTCTTTCAGTTACATGGTGTTTGATTGTTCTATATGTTGATGTTTCTTTCATTTGCATGAAAACTGAAAAGAAAGAAATAACATGGTATGACAATGAAATCAAAAGAAAGAAACAATATGGAAAGAAGGTCTTTTGATATGGCATAATTTTTTGGAATTACGATTGGAAATGATAGTAAAAATGGATTCCCAGAGAACATTATCCTCACCACTAGGCCCAGCATGTGTTGCAGGGTATCGATCTTCGGATCAGATATCTGCCTGGTGTTTATACCAGACCCAGCATGTGTCGCAGGATATCGATGTTCGGATCAGATATCTGCCTGGTATTATGTGCTATGACTCCATGATGATTTATGCCAGGCCCAGCATGTGTTGCAGGGTATGGTACCATACCTGCCTGGTGGCACTAGGCCCAGCATGTGTTGCAGGGTATCGATCTTTGGATCAGATATCTGCCTAGTGTTATGTGTTTGGTTGGATGCCGGCTGGAGGTCATTTATTGATGATGTTTGGATCCAGAGGATAATGCGTCAAAGGGAATTGGGCCCGAAAATAATACACATATAAGGAACTGGTATTTCTTTATGATTTTCATTTGGCATTACCTTATATATATGACATATGGTATGGTTTAGCTTGATGCATATGATTCTTCTTTATTGTTTATGGTATTTTGTTATGTCTTTTTATTTACTTGGTTAACTATGTGGATTTATCTACCGAGATGTGTAAATCTCATTTAGTGCTTACATCACAGGTCATGAAACCACTGCACCGAGAGATGGGAATGGTGCTGCTAGAGAAGAGTCATTTTCAAGAGATGTGTGAGAGTGAAAGTTTTAGTGTGATTAAATTTTTTAAAAACATGCCTATATATATACTTTGGATTTTGAGTGTGTGTTTGTCTTACCGTCGGGTCCCCACCTTTGATTTTTGGTTAGTTTTCCTCACTTGATGTAACAGCTAAGCAAAATTTATTATAATATTGTTATATAATGGACTTGGTTAGGTGGGGGCTTGACAGGATTCCTTTGAACACTTCCTACCCAAAGATGCATATCACTAATTCCATTATTCTACTACTTGTACTTTATAAACCAACTTTGTCTTGACACAAATACTACTAACTCATTGAATTCAACTCTTCGAGAAACTGTCTACTACTTTTCACATTAGAGTGATATTATTATCACTAGAAAGGGCATGTTTGAGCATAATATCCAAAGAGAGCCCTAGGCACAAACTTAAAAGAAGGAATGGAAGAAAGTAAAGGAAAATGAGGTTATATAGCCAGATGAGGATGTTGAAGTAGAATTACAAGTACTAGATTAAAGAATTGAATATATTGCATAGCCTATAATTATTGTGAGATGTAGTTTGATTACACTAAGGATAACAAAAAATTGTTGGAGAACTAAAATCATTTGTACATTCATTAGATTTAAAGACTAAACTGTAAGATCATTATAGATGGCAATAGTCAAAACATTGTCATATCAGAGATTATTACAAAAAAGATTGGTTTAACATTCATAGAACATCTCCACCCATATACGGTATCGTCAATCAACACAACATAAATTTCTACAAAACAAATTGTTGCATTCCTGTCAAGTTTGGTCAATATTTTAAGGAATTATGGTGTAATGCTATCCCAATGTAAGTAGATGGTCTTATTTTACAAAGTCTTTGGTTATTCGATTCAGATGTTGCCTTAAATGGAAGTGAAAATACTTGCACTTTTGGATAACAAGGAGCAAAGATCACACAATATCTTTTATCTCCTTCAAAAAGAATTTCTAACCTACATTCTCCCAAAAACATAAAGAGAAAGATAAAGTAATTTGTCATTTCACTAGCTGAGATTATGACGGATATAATCAGCGGTAATGTTAAATAGTTTTTAACATTTCATGAGGTCTTTACTAGTATAACCACCCCATCACTCATCGTCTAACCCTTGTTAAAAGAATTTGTGAAGGTGTTCCTGATGACTTGCTAAATACACTCCAACTACTAAGAGATATTTACCACGTTATTGTTCTAGCTCCTAACACATCACTATAACATTTACTAAATTACTTAGAAAATCTATTATCTCAAGAAGAAATTATTTGATAGGATAATGATCCCATTCAAAAGAAATTTATTATGAAAAGTATTAGAGCATGCGCTAACATCACGTTCTTTTCTCCAAAAAATGATTAAATTTGATGCATGCACATAGATCGTCATGTCATTAAAAAAATAATGATTAAGTATAGATTTCCAATTCATAAGCTCTACGAGTTGTTAGTTCAAATAGTTGGAGCCACCATATTTTATAAAATATATTTCAAAATTGAATACTATTTTGTTAGAATCTACCTAGTGATGAATGTTATTTGTAGTAAGGGTTTTTGTTTTGTACCATCCATATTTTTTAGAAATCATGACAATAATGTGCATGTTACTTTTTCATGAATGTGTCCACCATATTTGACACTCTTAGTGCATGTGTTTCTTTTAGTGAAATTCCAGTGTGCTTATCTTGCTTTATTTAAATTATCTACATCATCCTTGACCCATCAGATTGTACTAAAAAAGTTTTATCAAATAATCTATTAAGTCGTACAACTATTTGATCCAATATTTTGAACAATTCAATAGCTGAGTGTGAACAATCATAAGCATGTAGCATCAATTTAATCCACATTCTAATCCCATTCCATGTTCCAAATTTACTATGTAGTCCACTATTAAGCTTACTCAAATTCATTGAAAGATCATTAGTTCATTTGTTTGTCTTACAACAAAGAAATAGAACGAAAATACTAAATTATTTATATAGTTATATATGCACTCTATGTTGATGGGCATGAGTTTATTGGATTAAAAATTTTTTTTCTTTAAAGAATATTTAACGAAATGCTTTAAACTAATTTCTTCATTAACTTTAATACATATTTAAAAGTGATTATTAATACATGTTAATTTTCGTTTAAAACATAATAATTTCATTTTAAAATACATTGATTTTATATAATAATGTTTAATGAAAATTATGAAAAAAATCAATAAATACAAAAAATATACATAAATGATTTCTAGGTATTTTGATTTAAAATCAAGCCTACACCTACCCCTGATAAAACTCATGTAAAAATATAGCAATAATTATAAGCCTTTCACTATAACATGATTTTGCTTAACTCTTACAATAACAAAATAATAGAAATAACCTAATATGTTCTTATAAAATAATAAATTTGAAAAACAAATAAAATAATTCAATGACACAAATTTCGAATTAATACAAACAAAAACTATTGATTGGAATATACTTAACGAGATAAAAGTGTTTCAATTGAATCCATTAAAAATAAAAAACACTGAGAACTTCGTTGATTTGAGAGACACATTGTAAGGAAGTGAGAATGAGCACTAGGTTCTATTGACGTGAATTTCATTACATGAAAATATTTCTTCAAATTTTGTAAAAATTATATTTGTTAATTTTTTTAAGAATTCACTTATTTATACATATCTTTAATGATTAGGGATATTTTCCAAATTGATTAATTAATCAATAATAATATATTATGAAAAACTTAATAGCTCAAAAAAACTGTTAAACGAAACTATTGCATTTGATCTGCTCCTAAGAAGCCTCTTTACCCTATTTCTACCAAAATAAACGATTAGATGAATTGATTAAATAGGAATTTTTTAAAAATTAAGATTTGATCTAAACTATTAAATTTGAATTGGGATTTGATGTTTGGATCACAAAAGTATGTCTATGGATGGCATACATAATTATCCTTTTAAAGGTGGATGTGAATACAATTATTTGATCACATAATTATCCAATTACATGGAAAAAAAACTACCGCAATTCTAATTACGTGCAATAGATACAGGTTTTTAACCTATATTACATGAATAATGGGTCATTATGGCTTTATATGAGTTTTCCTATAGCGAACAATAAGTGTATTGCTTAGAGTTAGCTACCCCTTGTTCACTCTAATGTACTTCCTCTATTACCAATATATTTTTGTTTAATTAAATATAAATTTGTGTGTTATATGTCGAACTAGAGTTGCATGAAGATGAAAGACGTATTTTGTTTGGTTACCCTTGTGTTTGAAGCGTCAAGCCATAAATAATAATCTTGTCATAATACACTTGATTTGAGTGAATCAAATTTAGTTTTAAAAAATAAAATATTCCTTTTTGAAGATAATAAATTAGGGGTCTTCGAAGTACCTTCTAGAATTCAATAAGATTCAAAGATAAAGGACATATGCATCCAGTTTATAATTTTTTATTATAAAATAGAATACTAGCTTGTTGATTATAATGCATATCTTTATTGACTTTCTAATCCTACTTTATCTAATTTATTCACCCTTTTAATTATTTAGAAAACTTATAATTTCTTATTTTTTTACTCAATCTTCTTTTCATTAAATCCATCTAACAAATCTTTTCCAAATTTCATGTCAATAGATAAACTTTAGGTAAACTAAAAAAATAATTTTATTAAATTTCCCTAATTTAAAAAAATAAGCATCAGCCCAAACTTGCCATGTACAAATCACTCATGCTGCCTAAGCTCTAATTAGCCTGGAAGTGTCGTGAATGGAGACTTGCTAAAAACAGCCAAAAATTGGCTAGAGGTGCATTCATAAAAATTGTTGAAATAAGACAAACGATTGATTAAGGGTAAACTCTAATTAAATATACAAATGAGGGTGACCCATATTCATGAAATTACTTATAAGCGTTTGAGTGGCTTAGGTGATGAAATCCCAAGCACACTTACATTATGCACCAATGAAAGGTATTGTAAAGAGAAAACTACATTTCTTTTTGACAATATGAGACTAACATTAGTACAACTACTAAACACCAACATCATGTGTAATTTCTTATCATTCAGTTTTTTATTAGATTATAAATGTTCCATCCACTATAAGCACTTGATCTTGGCTCAAAATCAAATGACCATGATCACTCCAACTTCATTGGATTACTTTGATTTTTTCTACCTTTTGAAGTAATCTTCTCACGAATTAAGTGGCCGAAACGTTCCACTTTCGTATCCTACAGCTAAGATAATTTGTTTCCTTGTAAATGATGAATTCAATGATCTAAATCTCATATTACTTGATTAGATGTCCTTGATCTTATCTGCCTTCATCTGACAATCTAAAACTAATCTCCTTTTAAAATATTTGATTTAATAGTCTAGAATATCTCAAATAAGATCCAATGATGTTGGTTAATCCCACCTAATGGCTAATTCCTTAGTTATTATTTTAGCCATTGTGTTAACTAATTCAAATAAATATTTTAAGTTTTTGGGAAGTGCTTTTTAAGCTATTTGGAAGCATTGTTTGAAACAACTTCTCCTTAACTTTTTAATAACATTGATAAAACTTTTTCTATATAAACCTAAATATTATTCATAAAATGACTAATAAACATGAACCAATATTTGAGACCTCAACAAAGCTTTATATGACATTCTACTTTCATAAAATCTTTTAACAGTAACTACAACTTACTTCTTCATAAAAAGTCAAATTTTTTTATTTAATCATATCACTTTTAAGCTTTTAATTTCTTACTTACCATAGTAATTTTAAGGTCATCATGTCAGCCTCTATTAATCATCAAGCATCCAAACATTTTTAAATTTAAGAAAATTTTCCTTCTTATTATTTTTTTCCATTTTCTTTTGGGTTGTGTGGCCTAGCATTTATAAAAGCTTTAGCATAGTTTGATGTCACAAGAAACCAAGTTGTTGTCATGCTTGCAAAATCCTGTGTTATAATTGAACCTGTAAATGCTAGTAGGCTGGAGGTGAGTCGTACGAAAGAATCCCAACTTGTAAACTATATGATAGTAGTGATTTTTTCGATATTATTTGTTGGTAGACTTAGGATCTAATTTTGATCCAAAAAATATAAAAAATTTGTTTTAATATTTTAATCATAAAAATTAAGAATTAACATATACAAAATAAAGATTTTTCATAACCATAATTTTTTTATAGAGAATTTTTAAAACAGAAATAGAATCTAAAGAAATAAAAAGTATTTTAAAATTCATGAATCTCACACTCATGTGGGTTTTCTATATTTAATTTTATTTTAATTAGTGTAAAAGAGGGTTTCTAATAAACAAATGTGAGTCAAATCACTTTGGTGAACCATCATGTATGTTTTAATTATCTATTATGTTCACTTAATTATTATTTTATTATAAAATAATTTCAATTTCAACCTTGTCATTTTTGTGTGCTTTCTAAAATATGTGTTTATTAATTTTCTTCTTTAATTTAGTTTTTAATATCTCATCGCTCATTATTAATATTAGTGAAACACTTGATGAAGCATGTCAATCCTCAATCATTCTATCATTATTTAAAGATAAATTGTATTAATATTATAAAGATAGATTTGGTGATTTATCCAATCAGTTGACTTAGGGTATTAGAAAGTGCTCAATAAATTATATGATTTTCTTAAAGATTCATGTACAAAAGAAATGAAGTTATTTAGTGTATTTTGTAGTGATCAAAGGAGAATGATATAATTGAAAGCCATAACACTCAACTACCTTCATCAAGCATATCTCGAAGTGAATTTAATCAAGTTCAAAATTTTATATCACACATAAAGTTTGAAAAAAGTTAGAAGTAACTTATGAAGGTACTTTGTAAGTTAAAAAAATAAAGATAAATCTTCTCATGCATGATTCTAAGCTCTTTAGAATAATTTGAGTTAAACTATAGATAAGATGTTTATGTGATTTACTAATATTACTACTAGATTAGAAAATCTTAAAAAAGTGCTTCCTAATAAAGATCTTGTAAGAAAAGTATCAAAGATTCTATCCACTATATAGAATAGTTAAAAAAGATCCCTCGATAAGCAAACAAATCATGGAGTAATGTGCAAGGAATCATTATCTTTTAAAGCTTGCAATGATAATATAGGAGCAATATCCATCCTTTCTATGGACATGGTCGAAAAGGTAAATTTTCATGTTAAGGGTTTAGATAAAATTTTAACAAAAAGTTTTATAAAAAAAAGGGATGGGAGGAGATGAAGACACCAAGATGCCACGATTGTGGACAAATAAGCTATATTATGAAAAATTATCCACAACTCAAATACTCTAAAAAAAGAAAGAGAAAAAAAGAGAATAAAAAAGAAGAAAGATTTTTTGAGCTACTTGGTTTCTTGAGAAGAATTAGACTCCACAACATCAAGTAGTGACGTGGAAGGAATGACATGCTTCATAGCAAATGATGATAAATCAAGTACATCGAGTAATGAATAAAAGATTAAGACAAGCTCTTGGCCTTGTCAAGTTTTTGAAAATAATTACATAGATGTTATTAGTGTTTTAACTCCTTTAATATTTATTTATACATAAAAAATTAAAAATTCTTTTTATAGAGAGAAAATAATTATTTTTTATCTTTTTATGAAAAGAGATTACAAAAAAATTATGTGATGAAAATAATTCCATGATGATTTAGAATACTTTTTCAAAGAAATAAATTACAAGTTCGAAAACAAAACTTTATTCGATTCAACATGTAAAATTTTCTAATGTTTCTCTTGATTTTTATTGTTTAAACATAAATATATGTTTTTAATATGCCTTATATTTTAAAAATTACATAATTTTGTAGTTGTAGAAAAGGATGTGCTTTTTATGATTGTCAAATTAGAAAAAATATTTTTAGTTCAAAACCTTGTTTTAAATGACTATGCCAAGCTTGTTTGGGTTCCTAAGGTTAGAGAATATAGAATTTAAAATAAGTTCACCTCATAATCATTCTAAAGAGATATAGTATTTTGAGACATTCATAAAGTTAAAGTAATACACTTTTGGAATAATGGGTAGAAATAAGGAAAATAAATGTTAGATTTTACGAACACTTAATAAAAATTTGATAATTTATTTAACTATATAGAAAGAAAAAAATCAAAATCTGGCACTTAACCATTGGACAATAGATGCTCAGGACATATGACTGGAGACCTACAAAACTTATCCAAATAAGGCATTGTCTAAATTGATATATAACACTTGAAGACAAGTATAAGAAGAAGATAATCAGAATTGGTCACATAGGATATTCTACATTAAAGAAAACAAGTAAGATTGATGTAATTAGAGTTCTTCTTAAGCCAAACAAAACTAGTTGAAAATGTATGAATCATGCAAAAAAGGAAGGGAAGTTAATTATTTCTTTTAAACCTAAAAATCACTTAACTTCTAGTAGACCTTTAGAGATAGTTTACTTAGGCTTTTTAGACCTACACAGCACTAGAGTTTAGGTGGAAGAAAATAGAGTTGTGATTATTAATGATTCTTCTAGGTATAATTAGGTTGCATTTCTTAATCATAAAAGTGAGACATTTGAAATCTTTATTAATTTGATAAAAGAGATAGAAGAGAGAAGCTATCTTAAATTAACTTGTAAAAAATGTGATAATAGTAACGACTTTAAAAATAAGGGGAACGAATTAGATGCCCTTATTCACATCAATAAAATGACATCATAAAAAGAAAAAATAAGATATTAGCAGAGATGCATAGGTCTATGTTAATTGAATACAACCTGCCAAAATAATTTTTGGCCATGGAAATTAACAAAACTTGTTATACAATAAATAGAATTATTTTATGACCAATATTTAAGAAAATCTAATTAAGAGTTATTTAAAAGTATGAAATTGAATGTTAGCTACTTTCAAGTTTTTGGATATAAATGCATCATTCTTAATAATGAATTAATCAACTTGAACAAGTTTGATTGAATGGTATGACAAGAAATTTTCATAGGATACTCTTCTTTTAGGAAAAATTATAAAGTTTCAACATGAATACTCAAAATCCAATCTTCACATTAAATAAAATCAATTATAGGGGAAGTTAATCAAGGTTTTAAGACTAGAGCCTTTATGAGAGAAACTAATCATAGAGTATTTGTATCTTTCACTAAACTATTATCTAGAGAAGAAGCCCATAAGGTTAACAATTTGGTTTAAGTAGTAAAAGAAGAGTGAAATTAGTCTGAGAGAAACCAAGTGTGGGAACTAGTTCTTAGGCTTAGTGTTAAAAAAGTGATTGTAACTAAATTGATATTTAACAATAAATTAGAAAAAATGGAGTGATCATTTGGAATAGAGGTAAACCTATTGCTAAGGGTTATAGTAATGTTGAAGGTATATATTTTGATGAGTCATTTATATTAGTAATAAGATTAGGCATCATTAAACTTATATTAGCATAATCATGTCATAGGAATTTTAGATTATTTCAAATGCATGCAAAATATCAATTTTAAAATAAGATAATAAAAGAAAATATGTTTGTTGAACAAGCCCCAAGTTTTGAGACCCATGCATATGATGATTATGTATATAAGTTTAAGAAGGCATTTTATGGCCTTAACTATGCTCCTCATTCATGATATCGTAGATTGAGTTATTATATAGTTAATAGTGATTTTAGGAAAGAAAAAATGGATTACACATTATTATTAAAATCTTTAAATAATGATCTCTTGCTTGTATAAGTTTATGCTGATGATGAAACTTTTGGAAGTATAAATGAAAATATGTTTAAGATGCTTAGTGATTTAATCACATGAGAGTTCAAGATAAGTATAATAGGTGCAATGAATTTCTTCTTTGGATTAAAAATTATGTAGCTAAAATATGAGATTTGTATTTTATAACATAAGTATTTAAAGTATTTATTCAAGAAGTTTGCATATGAAAATATGAAACATAAGAAGATTCTAATGAATCAATTAGTGTATTTAGATTTTGATAAAATTGAGAAACACATTGATTAAAAACTATAAGAAGAACTTGCTTGATATTTACTATATTTTATGATTAGAGTGTTGAACATCTTATTTAGTTTTATCTTATGTGCTAGATTCCCATAAAATCCTATGTAAATCCATCTAAAGGTGACTAAGTTAATCTTCAATATGTAGAAAGTATAATTAACATAGCTTTAAGGCATCCTAAAAATATTCATTCAAAATATCATATAAGTTTTATAGATTTAGACTTTGTAAGCTCTAAGGTAGATAAGATAGAACCTTAGGTACATGTTAATTACTAGGAAATCTTTTTGTTTCCTAGTCAAGAAAGAAGAAAAAATTGCATAGCCAAATTGACTACAGAAGTCGAGTATGTAGTGACAAAAATTTGTGTTGCTGAATTGTTATCTTTGACACGACAATTTCAAGATTATGGTTAAGATCTCTTGTATATTCCCATTATAAATGATAATACTAATTCCTTGGTTTCATCAAAGAGCTAAGTTCATCATTTCAGGAGCAAGCACATTGTATAAGATGCCACTTTATTAGTGATCAAGTAGCTAAAAACTTAGTAAAGTTCACATATGTCCCTACAAAAAATGATTTGGTAGACCTATTTACAAAATTTCTTTCAACTTATAAATTTCAAATTATAAGACAACAATTATGTCTAACAAAAACTTTATAAATTTTACCTCACTTTTCATAGTATTAAAATGGGAGAATTATCAAGATTGAAATAAGTAAGAAGGAACATATAGTAATGGAGAGCATGAATTAAGTAGGAAAAAAAACTTTTCATTTCTATTACCACATGGCCAACCACGTTTGACTTGGCCAGAGAGCATAGAGTTAGGAAACTAGTTGAAAAAAGCCACCAAAGTAGTCGGAGTTCATCCTAAACTAGATTGGGCCAAGAAATTATTTCTACACCAATCAAAGGTATTCTAAAGAGCAAATTACTTCTCTTTTCAACAATATGGAACTATCTTTCATCTAGCAACCTAGTGCCAAAATGTGGGGTATTTCGCACCATTCAATCTTTGATTGGACAATAAACTTTTCATCTGCTATGAGTACTTGATTCTAGCATGAATTTGGATAACCAAGATCATGTTCAACTTCATTGAAATTTTTTTATTATTTTTTCCCTTTGAAATAATTTATCATTGAATTGGGTAACTCATCTTTTTCTTTGTTTGAATCGTACCAATGAGATCAAACGATTTAGATCTCATCCGACTGGATCAGTTGGCCAAGCTATAATCCACTTTGATTTAATCATCCAGAACTCATCTGCCTCTAAAGTCTTTGATATGATAGTTTATAACCTCTTAGATTGGAGCCAATGGCACCAGTCAATCACACATAATGACTAATTCCCTTGCCATTAATTGAGCCATTGCATTAGTCATCTTTAAAAATATTTTAAGCTATTTGAAGTGGTGTTTGAAACAACAATTTCCTTGGCTTTTTAATTGGTATAATCAGATTTTGTCTATATAAATCTATCCTTTAATCATGAATTGACTAATAAATATGAACAAGTTTTTAAGATCATAACAAAACATTACCAATTGTCCTACTAGAAAATTAGTTAGTAATACTTAGGGTTTTTATCATAAAAAAACATCATATCTAGTGGTAAAAAAACACAATACAGTAACCATCAAATACTCTTTGAAATGATCATCAAACTAACGACTTTCATTTCATAGTGACACTATCTCCATTCTACAATATTTTTGGACCATTCCATCTATTTATGGAATCATTTGGTCTCAACTTATAATAATAGTAGGTCTCATCATTCATAATGGCACTTCCATAATTATTTAATTTTTGTCCCTCTTTTTAACCTTGACAATAATTTTATATTACACTCCTATCTCTAGCATCTTTGTTATTAATTTTTTTCCTCTTAATATTCTCCACTTTTAGTCCATTAAATTTTTTTTAAATAATCCTTGGAATAAAAACCTTATAAGATTTGTATTTCTTAAACATAGTATTGCAAATGACATCCAAAAATCTTTTGACCAATTTCATAAAAAACTACTCCAAGAACTATTTACTGAAGTAAAAACCTTCATATGTTTCTAATTTTGCACTTTAATTGTTTTTCTTTAAAAATTCCTTTAGAATTAAATTAATTTTATTTTTAATATGTTTTTTATTTCTTTTTAAGACATATGCTCTTCCAATTCATGTAGATTTATTATTTGAGGTTACCTTTCATTTCTTTTCATTCATATTTAGCTTCCACTCCATATTATTATTTCTTTCAAGTAATAGTCTTTATGATCTTATTAAAAAAAATATCCATACAGAAATTAATTTCATGACATTTAAAATAAATTTCGAAATTCACTTACGTTATTTCAACAATCATTTAAAAATATTAAAGCCTCTTATCTATTTTGTAAACATTGCACCATATAAGAATTTAATCATTCAAATTTAAAAAATGTAGGGATGAACCCAAATCATCCCTTCCTTTACTTTCCAGGTTACTGCTCGTCAGTATAACCTGTCCACGAGATGCTCTTTTTCCTTACTTTCTTTATTTCTTCTATTAATAAAGCCATTGTAATTTCCATATGAAATAATTTATGATGCACCACCATGTTGCTTTGATCATATTTAAATATAAAAGTACCATTAGCAAAAAGTTTTATTAGGATTGAAAGAAAAAATACATGATGTACTATGATAATGATAATGACAACATCTTGTAAGTAATAGAACAATTTATTTCATTAATCTATGAAAGAACAAAATTTCTTGTCCTAATTATTCTATTTTTCCAAACATTATATTGTAGGTTTTTCCTTTGAATATACATGTCCCTCTTCCTAAAATCCTACTTTCTTAATTTTTTTATCATAATTTTTGTGGATTAAATCTATTTCATTTAAATTCATGTTTGATTGTTTAGATCTTCTTAATAGAATAAAAAATCATATATATATGTATATGTATATATATATATATATATATATATATATATATATATATATATATATATATATATATATATATATATATATATATATATAAATATATCAATGAAGGCATTTTTAAATTTTTTATTCCAATATAACAATAATTAATGCATTTTATTATATAATATTAGGACAATTACATCTCTATGCAAGAGTAATAATTATTGTGGTAAAAACATTAATTAAAAGTGACATACTTATTATAATTGTCTTAAAAAAATAATTTTCATTGTCATAACATATTCTTTGAGTCTTTTAAATATTCTTTTTTATTGACTTTTATTTTGAGCATAGAATGTTATGCTAGACATTAGTTGAGTATCATATGGATCAAGAAACTTTTTCCAAAAGGGTATTAAAAGTTTGTAACCCATATGTAATTTAATAGTTTTTTCCATACCCCATAAACCATACTATTAATCAACATATATTTGACTTATAGTTTTTTCATAAATATTGCCTTAATAAGAAAAATTGAATTTTTGGGGTTTATAATCTCTTTTTCGAACATGAAAATATTTGAGTTTTAATCTTCCTCACATCACCATGTTTGTTTAGAACAATAACTTCTTTTTGTCGATATGACACAATGGTCAATAGTAACGTTCTTCAAATTTGTTATGGATGAAGCATATATCTCTTACTTTTCCATCCAAATATATAAATAAGCTTCATCTCTGTTGTATATCATAAACACTTTGACTGCTTACTAATTGGTATCAATTCTTACCTTTTGCATCGTGATATAGGATTTCCAAACACAATGCCTAAATAATTCAAGCCATTCTATTTATGTTATTGTTTGAATAGGTTTATCATCAAACTAATTATAAATAAGAAGTTGTTTGTAATTTGGAATTACAAGAAGACCAATTATAAGAACTTTGGAATTTTTGGATGGACGTGTTGCATGAATAAGTAAGATAAGAATTGGAGATTAGAAACCATGTTAATGGATGATATCTTTTTGTGATATTCTACATATAAATAGACCGATAAACTATTTAATAGGGGAAGCTTAGGAGTAAAGGAATCTACTCAAGCAATGTTTGATGGAATTACGCATCAAAACAAAGCGGTAGATTTGGAACACATGGAAGGTTTTGGAAACATAAAAGTGGAAGAAAAACAAAAAGAAAAATAAGGATATATTAACATCATTATCAACATATATTTGACTTATTGTTTTTCCAAAAATGTAGTCATATAAGGCAAAATATATATTTTTGTGGTAAATAATGTCGTTCTCATTTAGTTTTAATCAACCCCTCTACCTAAAAATATTTTTGTTTTAATCTGACACATATTATCATGCTAGTTTAGGACAATAATGTTTGGCTATCAATATGTTTGTAATACCCACATAATAATATTCCTTCTATTTGTTATAGATATAACATTTATCTCTCAATTGTGTATCTAAATACTTAGTAATTCTTCTTTAATGTTATGAATCGAATGATGTTGCTCTCCTCTTAAACCATTAACATCCTCTATTACTTTTCTTTTGGTGGTGTGGGATTTATGATCCATAATGTCTTAATAACTCAAGACGTTCCATTTATCGCAATGTCTTTATAGATTTATTGTCAAAAAAATTATGAATAAGATACTATATTATTCTGTAATAACAAGAAGCCTAAAAATTAAAACTTAAGCTTTTTTAGATGGATGTGTTACATCAAAAGGTGGATAGAAATTTGAGATTAAAAGCAAAACTAATAGAGCCTATCTGTTCACAATACTCTTCAAATAGGTAGACCTATAAGAAGTTTAATAAGGAAACCTTAGTTGTAATGGAACCTACTCAAGTTATCTTTGATGAAATTATACATTAAAAATTGGAAGAAGATTTGGAAGACATGGAAGATTTCGAAAAAAGAATTGGAATACCAAAAAATATTATGGCATCACAAACATAGTAAATTTCCTCTTAAACAATAGTTTAGGAAGGGAATTTATATAGGACTTTGTTCAAAAAGAACTGCACTAATGAACATCTTCAATTCCAAGATTATATAGATGATATCATATTTGCATCAACCAACTTCGATTTACATGAATGAATTAGTAAGCCTATTTGTGTAGAATGTTGACATTGGCATAATGCGTGAGTTTTGCTATTTTGTTGGATTCCAAGCTCAGAAAGATGCAAAAGGCATCCTTGTATCTTGCATAAAGCTTATAAATGATATGTTAAAATTTCAAAAACAAGCATATGGCTGCATCAAAGAATTTAGTATATAATAAAAATCATCTTAGTTATTTAATTTGAATTGACCTGTCATTTTGTGTGCAAACCCCTGCCTCTATTTAAAAGAAATTAAGTATGTTGCATCAACTTAACAACTGGTTCTTGAAAATACAAGTGATGCCTGTAGGAATGAATTTTTTTTTGTCGGCTACTAGATGATTTTAACTTTCTTGTTAGAATGCATGCTTTGGAATTACTAGGAAGGATATGTTACCACAATATAGTCATAAAAAATTGGTAATAAAAATAAAAACTAAATGATCATTTGGTTATTATTAAAAATATGGAAAGGCTAGTCGAAAAGGGTTATAATCAATTGAAAAGGTTAAACTTAGAAGGAACACTTGAATTAATCATAAGGTTTAAGGCAACATGTCATTATTAAGCTTTTTTTTGTTACAAAGTGTTTGAACTATACCAAATGAATGTTAAGAGCACATTCATAAATGTTTTTGTTTAGAAGGAAGTATTTGTAGAATAACTGGATTTCTTTCAATGTTGTCTGCAACAAAAGTATCTACATAAGTTAACGAAACCCTTATATGATTTGCGACAAGAAGAAAGATCCTAGTTGGCAAACTTAGCAGATTTCTACTCAAACATTATTTCAATATCGAAATGTAGAATGAACTTTGTTCACCAAGAACTGCACTAATGAACTTTTTCTAGTACATGGTTTTGCTAACAATATCATTTTTGGATCAACCAACTTGGCCTTATGTGAATGATTTAGTAACCTTATGTGTGTAGGATTTGAGATTAACAATGGTTTTAAGTTACCTATTTTCTCAAAACTAAAGTTAAACATTATGAGAAAGGTATCCTTGAGTAATAAATGAAATATTTAAATGAGATATTATAAATGCTTGACCTTGATGGCCTCAAACCTATTTTTACATTCAAGAGTCTCCAACAAAGTAATAAGCAAAGAATTGAAAGGAAAACAAATAGATTTCAAGTTATTCCAATGAATGATATGTTCTTTACATAACTACAAGAGGACCTAAGAAAGTTTTTAGTGTGGGACTTTTTTAATCAATTTTAGTAAAGCTCCAAGGACATTGACATAGAATCTATAACAAGAAGCTTTTTGTATTTTTTTTGGCACAAAGGTATTATTGTTTTCATATCACAAATTTAGGTTATGTCATTATCTCATAAGATAAAGCCACTAAGATGATCTAGGTTCAAGAGTACATAAGAAAAGTATTGTAGGTATTTAATCTTTTTTTACACAGCTTAAAGTGATGATCTATTAAAAAACATGGAATTATTGCTTGCAATCAATGAAGCATAATATAAAGTATTGGGAGGACTTTAAGAACAAACTTTTGGATTAAAATGAAAACTAAAAGATATAGGATTACATTCACAAAGAAATACTCATAAAATATGACAATATGTGTGTTATTTGCCTGACTCAAAACCTTATCTTGTATTTTGAGGATAAACAAATTGATGTTAGGAACCATTTTATCATGAACCATGTAGAATGAAATGTGGTGGACGTTTAATTTGTTTCTAACAACATGCAACTAGTTGACATTTTAATAAAGCTGTTTAGGAAAGATTTATTCTATAGCAATTGAAGAATTTTATATGATGGCAATGGTATGAGACATTAATTTTAGTTTTAAAAATGATTCCTTGAGTAAAGGGGACCTCATCCATGGGCTTTTATTGCTTTCAAATCTAGCTTCACTTGATAATATTTAGCAAATAGTTTCTTGCACTACATTCAATTACTTTATGATAAACTTACAATGTTACTAATCGAAAAACAAGAGGTTATTGATCTAATGAGTAATACTCTAAGATTTTTTTTGATAATAATAACCTATTTCAATAGCATACTAATTGATCATCAAAATTTGCTTATGAGTATGATAAGTGAACAACATTGGATGGAGATTAATGTTAGAAGAACACGACAATTGATTAAATATTTTGATGTGGCCATTTATGGAATAATAATGGAAAAGATAATTGTATGATTAAGAAACTAAGTTTTCCTTTTTAGTAAAATATTTTCCCCACCTTATAAGTTAAACTTGTTGGTCAACTACACTTTGCATGAATTTTTGAATTTGAAATCAAAACTTTTGCATGACTAAATGCACCACATAATAATGTTTCATAAAATATCATTAGCTATTGGAGAAAAGAGATAATTTTAGGAGTACGTTAATGGATCTCGCATAACAAGTGGATCTTACAAAATTATATGGAACAATTGCTTACTAAGATTAAAGAAATATGATAAAACTATTCAATTAAGGAAAAGCCATTCAAGAAAGAAGGTATAAGAAAAACTCAAACAAATCAGATAATCTAGTTATCCTATACCTTATAGTAAAATCACTCAAATTGAAATTAAAGTTTTTAAAATGGTGTAATCTCCATCATGTAATATGCAATGGAATAATCAATTTTATAAATTGTATACTGGTGATTTTCTCAAATTGTTTATGTCAAACAAAAAAATTAAAACAATATACAAATATTAGTATAGACCATGTAATCATCTTGTCCAAGCAAATATATGTAGAATAAAGAAATTTGTATGGTATGATAAATTTATTTTGAAATCTATGCTCTACACACATTTAGTTACCATACAAAATTCATATGGTGTTTTAACATTCTTTCATACCAATTGGATTGACTATAAATGGATATCAGATCGTACGATTATTATGCTAAATTACACAATCATATAGATTCATACAATATATTATGGTAAAAGTGTATGATTTCATTAATATTGCGCAATCTAGTGCCTTGGAGTGGGCAAAACCTTGTTTGAATCAGACCACTAAAAATTTTTTATGATATGAAATTACCTTATTACATTATTCTAAATTGAGAAATTTTACTAACAAATAAAAAACTCATACATTATTTTTTAAATTAAGCAGCATTAAGTTTATAGTTGAAAGAAGTTTGAAAAAAAAAAATTTTAAGTCAGTTATTTTTTAATTCTTTTAACCAATAGAATCCATTTTCCTGACACATTCAGAGCTACCAATTTTTCATCGAAATAATTTTGAATATTTTAGTGATATTATAATATTTCGTTTTAGATGAATGATAGTAGTTTTTAACTATTACAAACAATTTTTGTTCATATTTTATTCATATAGTTTTCAAAATTTTAATCAAATTATGATGTTAACTAATTTATATTCTTTAAATAATTTATATTTTTAATCAGCTATTTATGAACAAATCTTAGAAAAATCTTAATTTATAGACATTCTAAGAATGATTTTTATAAAATATTTGTTTTAGTTTTAATTTTTGTTATGACACCTTCTATATTTAAAATATTAAAGGAGTTAACTAATTAGAAGTCTGATGGAAAAATTTTAATATTTCTTGCATTAAATACTTTTTTATCCTTTTTCGAATATGCTTTAACTACACATGAACGTTTGATAAGTTGATATCTTAGAGAAGATTTATTATCATTTTGTTGTCCACATATTAGAGGTTATGATTAATATATTGTTATAATTTTTTATTTTTGCAACTAGGTACATTTTATTTTGACATCGACAGTTTATATTCTCTTGTATTTTAAGATAATTAATTGTTTATGTTTTTTACACATTGTTTAGAATATTTTTAATATTTTGTTGTGATAGTAATTTTCTAATTTGTAAATCTTTTATCCGTTTTTAACGTTGATGAATTTTATTTTATGTGTTCATTTTCACTTTATAGCATAAATGTTTTTTGTTAATAATTTCATTTATTTTTTTTGCCAATTTTCTAAACCATTATTTTTGAAGCTTTTATCAAACTCTTATTATTAGAAAAGTTTTCGGTTGGCTTTAAGTGGAAATACAATAAAAAATTTCAAATAACTTATTAAATCATTTACATGATTTTTTATATTTTATTATAATTTTTAGTTGATGTTACATTTTAGTCTTTGATATGTTCCAATAAAATATTTTAATAATAAAAGTATTTTACTTTCTGTTGAATAATATTTTTTTGTTACAAAAATTTACTTCTGCTAGAATCATTAATTTTAACATTTTCAGTTTCTTTGAAAATCATTTCATTTGATTAATGCATTTGAAGCTTTCCGCTCATGTTTTTTTATTATGTTCGTATTTTTAACATTTATACATTTGCATATTGTGGTATGCATGTTCATTTGTTTGTCTAAATTGTTATTATAACTTTTAGTTGAAATGTTAGTAATATGAACTAATATTTCCAACATTTAATTAGCTTTGTAATTTTAATTATTTTTAAAATTGTTTCCACAAGTACATTTTCATAACTATACCACTAAATGAATTTGTTTAATATGTAATTAGTGTTTTATTTATTTTTTTAAAAATATTTTACTGCCTTAATAATTCATATATTTAATTTTGATCATTAATTTCAATTTTGCATTTGCACTAGCATATTAAAGTTATATTATATTTCCTACGATTTTTTATTTGAAAAGTTCAATCATTTTCTTTCTCATTTTAATTTATATTTTGTCACGAGAATGTTATGCAATAATTATTGGTATAATGCTTTTGAGCTATTTTGCAATAAATCTTAAATGTATTGAATACTCTTTATTCACAAGAAAATTATCAATACTTATTTTTTGGGACATTTTTGTTTTTTATTTTCATATGTTTTAAAATTTTAATTATCACAACAACATCTTATTATTTTTTAATTTCCTTATTTCATTGTGGAATTAAGAAAAATAAAATAATCCATATGCTCGACAATCGTTTTACACGACCTCCATCCAAACAAAACTGGTATAAATATCGATTTAGAAAATAATTTTATGATCTTAAGGCTTTCATAAGCTTCATCGCATATGACTTGGTTGTACCTATTTGTTACATTTGTACATTAAGCATTTGTAATATACTTTTTTTTTTATTTCATTTATAATATGCATTTTTTAAAAAACATTTTATTATAAATTAATTTTTGTTTGTAGTTTTCAAATTTTATACACTTTTTAAAGGCGGACAATTTTGATAATCAAGTTTAAATAGTTTCTTATATATTAAGTATTCAATTGTCATGAATGTTGTTATATATTTTATGGCATATTATCTTTTAATTTCAATAAAAATATTTTTTATTACGATATCATACAACTTTATGATGTATCATGTAAATAGATAAAAAATTTTAGAAATATTTTAGTAATTGTGATGTGATTTCTTTTTGTATTTTTTATTTAAACTTATCATGTTTTATTTAACCAATGACTTTTTAAATTACAACATTTTCTAAAAACTTAAATATTTTTAATTGTAATTGCTTTTTGATTTGCTATAGCGATAGGAAAACTTTGTTGAAACATTATTGTTATTGCTTATCTTATATATATATAATATAATATTGTTTTTAAAATTTTTTCTTGCAAATGCAATTTTTTTCAAAATTATGTTGTTCCGATAATTGACATATTTTTAACTTCTATTATACTTTTGTTTTAGTTGACACCATTTCACATAGCTTTGTATTATTTAATTTATGCTTTAGCATTTGTGCTCACATATTTAATTTCTTAGATTGTTTTGCTTGGATCACAAAATCTAAATGTTTTAAATAATTAACATGTTTCTTCTTTATATATTTAACGTTAAAACATACTCTTTTAAATTTTTTTTAGAGATTTTTGAAAATCATTTGAAATATTGAAATATTTTAATAAATTACCTATTTCTTATTTCTTTTAATGTTTTACTTTGAAAAAAATATATTTTCTAAAATTATTATTATTTATAGCATTTTTTTGGCTTCACAATATTTCTTTTTGTATATTTTTATATTTCACAAGGTTTCGAAATTTTATTTTTAAATAATTACTTTTCATGTTGCAAATAACTTTAACATCTGACTGTCTTTTTTGTAAAATTTCATTTATGACACTTGCACTAATAAAAAATATATATGACGACAAGCAATATTTGAATATTTAAAATCTATAAGTATTTCATATTTTTACTATTTTTGAACTCTTAAAACTTTCTACAAACTAATTTAAATATTTATAATATAAAGCTATATTTTTGTATATCATTTTATGAACTTCTTTTCAATGTCGTTTCAAATACATAAAAATTATTTAACAATTATATTATTCATTTTAACTAAAGTTTTGTAATTTTAATTTTTTCTAATATTATTTTCATAATTTGTTTATTTTTTATCGTTTGTTCTTTATTGAATTTTTTTTGTAACTACTTCACATATTTAACATAATGATTAAACTTTTAATGATTAAATTATTTTTACAATTATATATCTTTTATTTGTTTCAAAATTTTATATTAAGAAATTTGAAAAAATTAATTTTTAGGAAAATTTGTATTCATTTATAATGAATTTGGTAATAATTATATTATGTCATTTTTTAAGTCTTTTAATTTAGTAATTCTTTTACTTTCTTATTTTAGCAAAGTTGCCTTTATTTAATTACCTAAATGTTTTTTAATATATTATAGATGTTCTTTTAAAAATGAGATATGCTTATTTCATGACACTATTTAGTATTTTCTTCTCTTACAAAATTTTGATTTAAAGGATATTTCTTTGCTATTTATGTTATGATCTTTAATTTATGGCCATCTATTCGTTTCTCTTGCTGAAAGTGATTAGCATTTTTTCACATTTTTCATAGAACTGTCTTCTTTTATTATTGAGCTAATTTTAAATTCAATCTTTCGCCAAATATTTTTTAATTTTTTAATATTCTACTATACATATTTATTTTTAATTTTTCGATTAATTTTATTTTAGTTAATACTTTTAAATTATTGGCATTTGCAAATTTTTTTTTAAATATCATAGAATTACAAATTGATTTACCTACATAGTATTTTTATTATTTTTTTTATTAGAATAATATTTTAGCAAATATATACTGCCTATATTGAGTTTTATCAACAATCATCAATTTAATGCAAATAATATAAATAATATGATTAATTATTCATTAACTTTTTTTTTTTTTTTTTTTTTTAAACAAAATATATTCCACCCCACAAAGTACAAAACTTGGCACAAAAAGGAAATGCCAAGGGGGAGGAGGCAAACCTAAAACAGGCCCAAGAGGGAAAGAGATTAGTTTTCCAGCATGTTGTCTTTGCGGCGCCTCGCCAAATAAGCTCTCCTTAGCAGATGCTGTGTTTCCAAAAAGGGCGCGCTGGCCGAAACAAGGCCAGAGATGGTGGCGGCGTTCCATGCTTTCCAGACCGTCCAGCAGATGAAGGCTGGAATGGTGAAGGCTAAGGAGCTAATCTGTGTCTTGAAAGCCCACCAGCTGGAGATGTCGGTGGAAGAAGAGTGGGGGACGTCGAGCTTGACCTCAAACCAGGTCCAGATGGGGCGGGAGATGGAGCAGGACCAGAAAAGGTGATCCGGTTCATCCCGATTGCTGCAAAAGGGACACTTCGAGACGAGCGAGATGCCAATCCGATTTAGAGCTTTTGGGAAGGGAAGGGCGGCGTGGTGCAGGCGCCAGAGGAAAATTGAAACCTTCTCAGGAATGAGTCGGTGCCAGAGGAGGTCGTTTTGGAAGGAGAGCTGACGGGGAGGAAGCAAGAGGTTGTTAAAAAGGGTGTACGCCCGGTTCGGTTCGAACCGGTTCACGGTGCAACACCCGGACCGGATGCGGTGGAGCAGTGAACCGGTCTGATCGACCGGGTCATCGTCCCACGCCGCAAGGGCAAGCCACCGATGGCGGAACGAGACCATACGGCGCCAGCCCGGGGAATCACCAGCGAAGGACCGGATTCCGTCTCGGCAGTCGACGTAGCTGCTCCGAATGAAGTCTGCCCAGGGAGAACGAACGTTGAAGAGGCGCCACCAGAGCTTGGCCGAGTGCGCCATGACCTGTGAGCCAAGATCGCGGATGCCCATGCCACCGGAAGACGTAGGTTTGGCGATCTTGCCTCACGCCGCCCAGTGATGGCGGCTGGAGTTGTCGTTGCCGCCCCAGAAGAACCTGGAAAGAAGCCGTTCGACGGCTTTGATGATGGTTCTCGGAGGGAGGAGAACCGCCGACACGTATGCCGACATCGACGTGAGGACGGAGTTGATGAGTATCTTCTTCCCGCCCTTGGACAGCAGCCGGTTTTTCCACGAGGCGATGCGGCGAGCCATCTTCTCCAGGAGGGGTTGGAAGTGGATCGACTTCGAACGGCCTCTGTCGAGGGAGCAGCCCAGGTGGGCCAGCGGGAGGTGAGCACGCCTAAAACCCAGGATCAATTTGGTGGAGCGAACCAAGGCCTTTGGGGTAAGCTTCCCGTGTATTACTATAGACTTGGAAGGATTTAGGGTAAGCGCCGAAGCCTCCATAAAGGAATTGAGCAGGCCGGCGAGGTTGGAGACCGATTCCTTCCTTGCCGAAGTGAATATGGTGAAGTCGTCGGCGAAGGCGATGTGAGAGACAGGAGCAGAGCGCCGAGGGGAGGAGAATTTGTCTATCTTGCCAGAGCGAACCAGATCGGTGAGGCCGCGGCTGAGTACGTCAATGGCAAGCAAGAAGAGGAGAGGGGAGAGGGGGTCACCTAGTTTGACTCCACAAGAAGGTTTGAAGAAACCTTTCGGCTCGCCGTTGATGAGTACAGAGAACCAAGAGGCGTCGAGAGAGTGGCCGACGAGGCGACGGAAAAGCTGGGAGAACCCAAAGCCTTCCAAAACTGCATCCAGGAACCGCCAGCTGACCCTGTCAAAGGCAGAGCGGATGTCCAGCTTAAACAGGGCATTGGGAGCCTTCCGCTTGCGGTCGATACGGTGGACCATCTCCTGGGTTAAGAGAATGTTGTCGGCAATGTTCCGGCCACGGATGAATGCGGTTTGCTCGGGGGAGATCAGGGAGGGAAGAAGAGGGCGGAGTCGGTTAGCCAGCACCTTTGAAAGCAGCTTCCCGAAGACCGAGCAAAGTGCGATCGGTCGAAGGTCAGAGAGGGAGGCGACCGCCGAGCCCTTCGGGATGAGGCAGAGCCAGGCAGCGCCGGCAGAGCGAGGGAGCTTCGTGCCGACTAGGAAGTCGTTGACCGCTGCAGTCAAGTCGTCGCCGATGACGTCCCAGCAAGCTTTGAAGAAAGGAACCGTGAAGCCGTCGGGGCCGGCAGCACTTGAGTCGCGCATGGAGAGGATGATGGATTTTACCTCAGAAGGAGTCGCCTGGCCGCAGAGGATAGAGTTGTCTGAGGCGGAGACGGTGCGAGGGATGAGGCGGAGCAGCTCGGACGTCGATTGGGTGGATCCGCCCGAGCCGCGGAAGTGAGACATGAAGGGGTTGGTGAGGGAGTCACAGAGGTGGTCATGTGATTCCGTCCAACCGCCGACGGGGAGCTCCAGGCGATTCAGCTTAAGGGATTGCCGCTTGACGTTGACGGAAGCGTGGAAGAAGGCCGTGTTGGCGTCACCATCCCGAAGCCAACGGAGGCCAGCCTTCTGCTTCCAGAACTCCTCCTCCCGAGCCAAGATAGAGTTGAGGTTGTCATTGGCGACCCGCAGGGCCGATTCAGCCTCCGGGGAGAGGGCCGAGGCGAGCAGGCGCTCCGCCTCGCGGACGGTCGCCTCCGCCTTCGCCTTGTTGGCGAAAACATTGCCGAAAACGGCTGAGTTCCACCTCTTCAAGTCATTCTTGAGTTGTGTGAGCTTACCCGAGAACCTGTAAAGACCCGAAGCCGCTATTGGGTCCCCCCAGGATTTGGAAACCACCTGCAGGAAGTTCGGGTGGGTCAGCCACACGTTAAGGAACCTGAAAGGCCGAGCGACCCGATTGCGCGGGACCGAGGAGCGGAATAGGATCGGGGCGTGGTCCGAGCCCGTCCGGGGAAGAATATGAATGTGGCCGTCCGGCGAGAGATCCAGCCAGCGAGGGTTGCAGAGGAAGTAGTCCAGCCGTTTAAGGAGGGTTTTTCCATTGCGGTTCCCCTGCCAGGTGAAGATGCTACCAGAGACCGGCGGGATGAGGAGCCCGGCGCCGTCAATGAGTTCGCGAAAGTCCTCAGCCGCGGACCGGTAGAAGCGAGCTGTCCGAGAGACGTCGTCGGAGTGCAAGGAGACATTGAAGTCTCCGCAGATCCACCAAGGGTCAGACCCGACGGACGAAGAGTGGGCCAGGAGGTCTTCCCAAAGCAGTCGCCGGAGGGTTCTGGAATGTAACCCGTAGACGGCCGTGAAGAAGGAAGTAGGGGCGCCGTCCACGGAGAGGTGGCAGAGGATGGATTGGGCAGAAGAGCCTATGGGCCGGACAGAGCATCGATCCGACCACAGGACCCAAATTTTCCCGTTGTTGGAATGGAGCCCGCCACCGAGCCCGAGCTTGCGGTAGACGGAGGGGATTTGGTCGCCGCAGATGAAAGGCTCCAGAAGGATTAGGACGTCGACTGAGAAGGAAGAGATGAGACGCTTGAGCCTGCCAATGGTGGCGCTGTTCGCCACCCCCCGGACATTCCACGTCAGCGAATTGATCATTGGAGAGGGGAGGGGGGGGGGGGCGGAGCCGGATGCGCTCCTGGTGAATCATTGCTTGAACTAGCATATTTGCCTTTAATTTACTTCTAAAAATAATTTTTTCCTGTTATAAGTAATTAATTGGAATATTTTAAAAATTATTTTTCGTAATTTTTTTGAATATTATATGCTTTAATTTAAATTTAAATGTTATTGCTTTTTTTTAAGACAAATTTAAATTTTAAATAAGAAAAATATCATAATAATTTATTAATAAATAATTTTTTTTTATTTAAGAGTGAAGAAATATGTGAAGAAAATGAAGATAACACTAAAATATAATTAATAGAATAAGATTAAAATAATAAAAATGATTCTAGCATTTGATCTTTTTACATAATTTTTTTGTAATTTTTTTGCAAGTTAGGAATGTCTACGAATGTGCCAATATAAATAGATTTGGCAAGAAAAGAAACAAAAATGTTTGTTTTATAGAAACATCCAACAAATCAAAACTGCGAAGGAAATGAGAAAAAGTAATTTACAAAAAACTAGGGAAAGAAAAAATAATTTACTTATACAATACTAAAAACAAGGGAATGATCTAATTTATTAGACCTATATAGCTTTGAAATTGAATAACATATAAAGAACTAATTAACATATCATTACAAATAAAGAAAAATGCAAGATTAAAAAAAAAGAAATTAATTAATCAAAACAAAAACACATTAGACACAAAACATAAATTATTACAAATATATCCAAAGCACAATATCAATAAAATGAAACGAGAAAGCATGTTTTACCAAATAACAATAAAATAAAAGTTTTTATGTTAAAAAATTAAAAATAGTAGACATTAAAAAATATTTGGAAAATCACCAAAATATTGTGTACAATTTGTAACAAAACATTGCACATGTATCGAAAAAAATAAAAAATAAAAGGAAAAAATAATAAAAATAACAAAAGAAATAGTTTATCAATAATAATTAAATATTACATAAATAAAAATTTTATATTATGCATAGAAGTATGACAAATATTTTGTTATAGATACATACGAAATCAAAATTTTGGAAGAAAGAGACAGGATAAGATTTCTACAACAAGATTTAGATATTACCCTTATGTCTCAAAGATAAAGGAAACGTGGACAAATAATAAAAAAAAGGAGAAAGCTTGGCCAATCTTTGTGCTTGTCTCAAATTACATATTTGTGAACAAAATCTCAATGATGGGAAAATCAGATATTATAAAATAAATTTCATATTTTCATTCATAAAGGTTTATAGCATGATAATAGTAAGAATTTATGTATCAAAAAGCTAGCTTTTATGTATAAAAAGCTTTCCCTACTCATTAACCATTGCAAAAGAATAAATAGAACAAATGTAAAAAACTAAGAAATGACCACTATTAACCTTGTAATACAACTTTTCTTATACTAGTTAACCCAACTAAAGAATTATGTTATGTATTTATGCTCTTAAAAAATTTCATTGGGTTCAACCTTTATTTTAAGGATGTCACTAATCAATTTATCAAAATAAATTAAAAAAAACGAGCAAATAAATTTTATGCTTAGTGTTATATTTGAATTAGGGGCAAGAACCATTTTTTAGTAAAAAAAAATTCAACTTATTTTTCTTTTTCATGCTCGAGTTAGATTAAGTTTAAGATAGATAAACTAAGGTGGATATGTCTTCGAAAGATGGTATCTAAAAGTTTTATTATTGCAATAAGAATTAGAATTAAGAAGACATTGTTAAGATGTTGATGGGTTTTAGTTAGAGTTAACTTTCATTGACAAATATTAGAAAGCTCTTTAGTTTTGTATTTTTATTAAGAAAATTAAAAACATCAGATTTGAATTGATCTTTGATGAAATGTAAAAATCAAATATTGAATAATAGGGTGGATATTTTAAATGACTGAAGTTACATAACAAAACTGCCAAGCACCTACTCAGCACAAGTATGTTCTTACAACTTAAGATACAAACGTAGCCATATAAATCCATCACAAAAAATATTATTTATGTAATTTCCATAGTTAATAGCAATACAATATTTTAAAGTTTTTTAACTTGAATGGCTTCATCAAGGTTCTTTAAAATGGGTCTAAGAAGTACGACAGTATTAATATTTGTAAATTTTGATGAAGATAACCCTAAATTAAAAATAAAGTTCTCATTAATAAAAATTATACCCACTTAAAAAAACTAAATTATAAAATATATTAAGAGATTAAACATAATAATAAAATAGATTTTGATAGTGAATTATGCAATTTAATACATAAATGTGTAACATGAATCATTTTCATAAGTTGAGTATAATGAAAAGCCATTTTACAATGGCATAATTTGAGATGCGCATGTCTAGAATATTGAATGCAAGCGTTCACATCTTCGGAGATTAATGTAAAAAAACTAAGCCACAAGGGTTATAAGAACAACATCAAAATTTAGTAAAATTTTAATCAAATTTTTTTTTTGAAAACTTGCTTTAAAATTAAGTCACAAATTGTCTAAGAAAATGATTTGACCCTACGAAAGCAATTTCAAATTACAACTAACATTGTTGTAGTTAAGATGTGACAATTTTGCTACGTTAATTATTTATTTTGAAGTAAAGGAAAGAAGTCACTTGGAACTTTAACTCTTGTGGGAGCTACTTGGCTGATACGAACCATAATAACGTTGACATTTACATATAACTAGGCCACGAGACGAGTTGATACAACACTATTGCTCGACAATAAATTAATAAAACACATAGCAAATGTACTAACATCATGCATTCATTCAAAATAAATTAATGTGAAGACATAATGTTGGTTGTAGGAAAATGTTAAAAATGACAGAAGAAAAGTCAAATGTGGGAATGCAAAAAGTACTTGTTTTGAATCATAATAGTAATTTCTATAACTTAAAATAAGCTTTGATAAAAAAACAATTGACACATTGATAAGTTTTTTAATTATTATTTTTTTTGCCAATTATGTAATATTAATTTTCTTGTTTTGCATCATCATAAGACCAATGCTATGTTTGGCAAAGACTTACGTAACACATTAAATGACAAAGTATCTCGTAATAGTCTTCATTGAGGTAAGAAAACTTAAATTATGAAAATAATTGAGTTGAACTACTGAATTTTATTTATTTTTTTAGTTTATTATATTTTTTATTTAAATTTGATTTCTAATATTTCCTATAAGTTTCCCATTATATTTTCATCCTTTCTTACAAATGATATAATGTTTGCATGTTTTCATTAAGAGTTTTAGTTTACTCAGTATTTCTTTTCAATTTATGTTTAAAATTACAATCTATTTAATGCCCTATAATCGAATAAATATAAGAATCATGTTTTAATATTAGTATTATATTTCTTGAAATAATTTTTCTTTATATAAACCAATACAAAACCATAGTTTGTTATCCATGTATTTTTGGTGATTATTTGACATCTAAATTATGATTTAAATTTATCTCCACCATTATTTTCATTATTTTCATCATTACCTTCGATCATAAATCATATTATAGGAGTTCCTATATCTATCTTACATTAATAAAGCATGGCCATATCTTTAATCACTTGAGTCCTAAACCTCATAAATCATTGGGAATTATATTAATTTTAGCTATGCCATCCCAAAAAAATGATTTATGAAATTGAGTGCATTGATAATCCCCATTATGATCATATTGTCACTAAGAGTGCATATGTGGTTAGCCTTAAATAGTACATTAATCTAACAACCCTTCTAGTAAGAAACAATGATTTGGTAGCCTAAGCCACATCTTTGTTAATAATTGTTTTATAATATGGCTTTATTCTTCATGTTTGGGATTTCTAGTTAGAAGTGACTATGATATAATATAAATTAGATTTACCTCATTTATAAGTAGATAGAAATCTTTTTCATTCATATCTTTGACATTTCCTTACTAGACTGTAAACAATATTTGGCATAATTCACTATTTTTATTCATCTAATAAAGTGTTACACATTGCTCTATAGGATATTCAATGTTGCTTCTAACTATTTAGTAAGACTTGCATACTTTCTCAATCCATTAGTTGCTGAAGTTGTATTTTGGAAATCATGCACTAAGATAAATAGTACTCACCCCTATTGTTATTCAACTATTTTTATGTTATGATTTTTTATGCATAGGAATAGTAACTCTAAAAAGTGGTACCTATCTTTCAAAAACAATGTTTGTATTATGAAAGGTAGACATAAATCTCGAATAGCTTAATTCTACCCTCATGTAATGTGAAAATTAAATGTCATGACCTCTATGTCCGTAAAATGTGTGGAAGCTATAATTTCTCTATATTAATAACAACTTTGCATTTGTCTAGAATTGATATTCCATCCTTATATGAGTTTAATTTTCTATTGTAGGCTTTTTAGCAAGAGATATGGCCACATTATTATTTTCTTTGTATACTAAGCTGCACGTTATCTTTGGCAAACAAGTTTCCACACTTACATCATGCAATTTGATAACTACCACTATGTATTTTCTTGAACTTGGAATAGATTCAATAACACACAACAATCCACTAAAATGTATAAATTGCTAATTTTCAATTGGTTGCATAATTGAGGACCCATATTTACACATTTAAAAATTCTAAACTCATTTAAAAACTCAAAATTGTTTCTAAATATTCTAACTATATTAGCACCTCCATTGTCGAATAATCTCTCACCAACGATGATTAACTACTTCCATATCATAGATGGTAACTAATTGCTTCCACTATTTTTTCCTAAGTTCTTGCTAATTAATCTATGATTCCAAAAATCATTCATTTGACATCATCCTAAAATGTTTGAATATTTAAAAAAAGCTTATTATAAAGAAAACAATTCTCCTTAATATTAGATATATAACATTTGTTATTGTTTGACTTAATTATTGATAAGTCTTGATATTGTTGGCTTTCCGAAAATTCTGTGATATTAAAGTGGATAGTGTGATTATAGCATCTCTATTACAAATTTCACATTATCTTTCTTGTCATATGATGTAATTCATTTCATGATTTTATAAGTATCAATTTGCATAACGGGTAAATTATTTTTAGAAGTAACTGATGCTTATTTAGCTTCTTTATAATAAAAAAAGCATGAACAATTGAATCTTCGTTTGGACATAGTTGGCACATTAAAGCAAGTTGGAAATTTAGATTCATTAGGTTATTTTGTAGTGGCACATGCTTTTGAATATCATGCATGTTAACATTAACATCTTTAAAGGGCATTTGGTGTTTAATAATTGCCATCTAAATTTTAGACTTGACTCTTTTGATCTCAAATAGACCTAAGTAGAATGATAACTAAACTACACATCACAAGTTAGAGAACATATACAATAAATTTATTCAGTTAGACCAATTTGCATTCTTTGCAATCAAAGCTTTCTTCCTTTGTATGCTAGCCCATGTGTTGGATTTCATTCTTGAAGCATCTAAGGATTGGTATTTTATTAACATGTAGTTAGACCATGAAGTGTTGTAAGTGCATATCTACCATTTTTATTTTACATAAAAAGTTTCATCATTTTCTTGATTTTGTAAATACCAAGGATATTTTCCTCTAACATGAAATTAATGCTTTTCCAAGAAGTCAAGTGATGCTTAAGATTTTCTTCATTGTCTCCCCATAAAAGTTAATTTATTCCCTTTTTAATTTGTTATAAAACTACATTCGGTGCTTACTTGTCATTACAATATATATTTGAATTGAGCAAATGGCATGCTTGATGAGAATGAGCTCACCCTTGATATATAACAACTTTATTTTCCACTTAATGAGATATGTTATTAATTTTATTGATCAATGTTTTGAAGTAAGCTACTTTCTTTTGACCTATATATGGTGTGTAGCACAAATATGCTAAAGGAAGATTTATTTAATGCGATCTTCAGCCCTTACAAATTTGATTTACCTAGCATATACTCTTCTATTTCATAGATGTCCTTGCTTTTAATTTTTATGTTTAAAAACCTTGTAGAAGGAGATTTCTATCTTCAGGACTTACTTGTCATTACAGTGTTATCTAAATTCATATTAAAATTTACATCTTCATTTCTTCCTTGGTGAAATCTTACATTATTCTATTTTTTGTTTGTTTTTCCTAATAAAGAAATGATGAAATTAATCATTTTTTCTTCTTTAATTACTTAATAGGACTTTAAAATATTGTAAAAGTTGTTGATTACAATAATTAATATTTTGTCCTCTATGTTTGTTTCTCCACTTTGTCACTATTGTATAAAGGAGATTTGTATCTCTTTCTCTTTCTATTGGTCATCTAATTCCTTTTTCACATTTCGAATAAAACTCTACTCTTTCAAAATCTTGTGAATAAAAAGAATTAACAAGATAAAACACTTAACGCTGGTCCACTTTTTTCCTAAATGAATTGTATATTTGTGATTCACCACTTCCTTATCTAATTTAATAGGATAAAACATTTTTTGCAAATGTTGATTTTTCAATTTTCATGGCTCATTTTATATCCATCTTATTTTAAAGCTAGGGCCTTCTTCCCAAAGTAGTTTAAGGAAAAACTCTCGTTATTCTACATTATCTATGCAAATGTTGGGTGATTCAAAAAGATGTTATAAAATTTAAGATATTTTGGAGATGAAGGATGAATTTTGATGACATTAAGTAGAAGTAGAACATGACCTGGTCCAATTCTAGCATGGTGATGAATTATAAAAGTTGAAAGTAGTTCTATTCATTTCTCATTAACCGGCACAATTTTCAATCCTTTTCAAAAAAATATTTTATTAACTTTTCTTGCTCATATAAAAGAATGACTAAAAATGACTGTTGCTTAAGGTGACATAGAATTATGCAATCAACAAACTCGTACATTAGTTTTAGTTTAAGAGTAGATTGTGTTATACCCAGTAAAAAGTTTTATGTTAATCTTTAATGAATTAATTTTTGGCTTGGATGATTTCAGATCGACAGTAGGATGAGCCAGGAGCTCAATCAGAGGCTAATGGAATTTCTGAAATTTTTGGGGATTTTTCGGAGCACCGAGGTAATTTTTAAGTAATTTTCCCTGTTTAATTAGATTTATTGGATTTTTAGAAATTCGAAAATCCATTTAAATTAAACCGGAAATTGGTTTTTACCGCGCGTGAACCGTACCGGAACGGTTCAGCGGAGGCGGAGACGGTTCGCCGAGTGAGTTTGCGCGTGCGTTCTGATAAGCGGATCGGACGGTCGTGATCGACGGTTGGGATTGAACCGGCTGATCGAGTGCTTACCGTGTCGATAGCGTGTCGACAGCGCGTATCGGGTGCTTACCGTGTCGAAAGCGTGTCAACGGCGCGTAATGGGTTTCACCGTGTCGGCCAGAAATATAAAAAAACCCCTCGCGAAACGATTAGGGTTCGTTCGGCCGACCGATAGAGAGAGTTTTTCCGGCTTCCGGCGCGTGATTCCGGCGGCCTGGCAAGGGGCTTTTTGTGCCTGGAGATTCACGGGAACGAGGAGAGTCAATTCATACCGGATTCGTTTGGCGAGGAGCTGCGGCGAGCTGCGGACGAAGTTCACCGTCGCCGGCGTCGTTGAGGTAGGAAATTCAGTTTAAATTAGTGATTTAGTAGAAAATTAAAAGCATGAAATACTTTGCTTAATGAAAACAAGCATATGGATGAAAATCGGATTTAATTGAATGCTAATTTGTGTCTTTTGCAAATTTCGGAATTCCTGGAAAAATTCCCATTTCGCCGAAAAAAAATTTATTAATGCTTAGGAGCATGTTAGGAAATTGTTCTCCTTGTTCGCAGTCGCCGGAAATCGACGGAAGGATCGTATTGGTCGGCGATGGCGGCGGCTAGGGTTTCGCGGGCGCCGGGCGGAGGAAGGAGATGGATTAGGATTTAGTTAATTAGTTAATAATTAATCGTAAATTAATTAATTAACAATTATTAACTTAAATTGGTGCGGATGAGAG
The DNA here is from genome assembly GCA_023846275.1 of Vanilla planifolia. Taxonomy (NCBI): domain Eukaryota; kingdom Viridiplantae; phylum Streptophyta; class Magnoliopsida; order Asparagales; family Orchidaceae; genus Vanilla; species Vanilla planifolia. The sequence continues at coordinate 5,097,153 of JAIUJO010000019.1, forward strand.
AGAAGCGGAAGGATTTATAATTCGGAAATTAATTCCGAATTTTCGGAAATGATTTATTTAATTTTAATGCGGCGCTGAAGAGGAAAGACGGGAGGAATTAAATTCGGAAATTTATCCCGAATTTTTGGGAAAAAGAAAATGCAGAATATTTAATTCGGAAATTAATTCTAATTTTGGAAATAAGATATATGATGAATTAAACTCGGAAACCATTCCGAATTTCGAAAAAATGGATAAAGACGGAAATTGATGACGGAATTTAAAAATTTCCTGAAGTGGGGAAAAATGTTATCAGTGATGACAGTACAGCTGGAAACAGTCAGACAGAAGTATGGTACATGGATGCTACCAGAACAGTCAGTAATTGACAGTTGTGTTGCCTTGATGGCAACGGCATGGATTGAGTCAGTTTATTCAGTGTTGGCATATTTTATGGATTGGCATACTGGACCGGACTACTATATACCCTATATGATGTTTTAGGGTAGTTGTGGTAGGTAACTGTGCGGTTCAGACTTAGCTTCCACAGTATACATGTGGACTGGTATGCGCCTTGTTGTACCTGGACACATGTTGCCGGATCTTGGAGTTAGAGATTGGCAATGACTGTAGGGGCGTGAGCTTCTATGGAAGTTGTTGGTAGAGGACTCCTTGGGACGGTGGCTGAGTCGATCTCTCCTGGTCCATGTGTGTAGGCCTGCGCGCCTTAGGGTAGCAGGGGTGTCTCGCAGTGGCTAGCCAAGTGTGTAGGCCTGCGCGCCTTAGGGTGGCAGGGGTGTCTCACGTTGGCGAGAGATTTTGTGACTGGATCTGTCTATAGTCTCCAGGAGATTGATTGACGAGAGACGCTGCGGTGTCGGGTGCTTAGGCGCCATGCGTGTTTCGAGATGGGCGTTCCCACTGGCATGCTACCTGGAAGCCCAGAGGAGAGCTACTCTGGTGTGACTAGGGGTGATTGTGGTTGGTCGGAGTCTGGGACTGAGAGTGCCTATCCACCATACATTGTTATGCTGTATTCCTATATTTTTGCTATTATCCTTCTCTTGCATGTGAGTTTTACTAGCTGTCTTTCCTACTGGGCGTAGCTCATTCCTGTATTATATATTTTCAGTGGCTCGACAGACTTGACACTACCAGATTAGGTAGGATCGTGGTCAGCAGGATTGTGGAGGATATCTGACTTGTGATTGTCTGAGATATTCTGGTTAGTTGATTGTTGCTGTTGGATGTATTTAATGAGATTGTTATTCTCATATGTCATGTAATATGTGAGGGAAATTCTGACTTATGTTTCTGGTTGGATAACATTGCACTTGTTGGACTTGGATCTTATTCTTGTAATGTAGTTTCATTCACTGTTTTATTTTATTGTCTTGGAGTATGGTGTGTGGAGTGCCATATTTTATCAGAGGATGTTATATATCTTTTTGTTTGATGGTGAGGTCATTACATGACTATGGAACTTAACCATGGGGGTTCAGACTTCTAATAGATCGGTTCTCCTACCCGTAGGGGTTAGGAGTATTGGGTCTAGTAGGAGTAACATTGCGCGAGTCCATCTGTTAATTCAGGAGTCATGAACCTGATTTGATGGTGTACCCGGGAGATGGGATCCACATTGTTAAGGGAAGTAGGTGTGTAATAATGTGTTATATCCTATGTTTTCGTAGGCTACTCAGGTTGGTATGAGACGATCTGAGTTGTCTATATAAAAAAAAAAAAAAAAAAAAAATTGTATGCCAAAAATCAGCCTAGGAAAAATGGGGTGTAACAGATTGCCTATTGTAATCATTTGAAGATGTGATTTCATTAAAATCCCTACCCACCATCCATGGATTTGTAACATCGTTGACAATACAAAATGACACGCCCTTAATAAACTCATTCTAGATACCATTCTTTTATCTTATGTGAAAGCATAGTTAGGTATAGGATGCTTAATGTTGATATATATAAGCTACTTTTCATTAATGCTAACATCACAATTGAAATCCTTCCAACGAATCTATATCTTGTTTGAATGATAGAAATAATAATGATAAAAAATTTTCTTAATAGAAAATTTTTATGTCTTATCCATAGAAGACATAGGTTCCAACAAGGCAACTTATTAGACAATATACATTTTAATAATTGATTAAATACATGGCTAAACAATTTTTAGTAGCACTGCAAAAATTTCAAACTAAGAATTTATTTATTCAGACCACCATTGTCTAAAATTTGGATAGCTGAAAGCATCTCCAATACTTTTTGCACTAATTAAATTTTTTTAATCTCCTGTAACTTTTTTCTTAGCCATTAACATTTCAATGGATTAAACTCCTCATTTTGAATTTCAAACAAAGAGGTCATTGATCTCCTAAAAGTTCATTAAATCTTTTAAGATCTAGATTAACATGTCAATGCTAAATTTTATTATATGAATCTTTTAAGTGAAAAACTTAATCATTATCCTTCTCGATTCTTAGAATTTTTTAAGGACCAATAGTGATGCAATAGTTGGCTTGCCAGACAGTTGCACTGCCTTATATATATTAGTTGACATTCATTAGCATTAAGGATGTGCTTAATTGTTTTTGTTTTCATTAAGACATGTGTTTGATCATCCATAATGGATTTCTAGGTGGAGAGTTAACAAGTAAAGTGGAAATTCTGCTGGCTTCAATCTTTTCCAATTGTTGGTTATTTTTGTTGACATCTTCATTGATATTTGACTATTAATTACATGGACACAAAAAACAAGATGTTTATAAGAGTTATCTAATAATTTTTAATGTTTGCCTTGAGCTAGCTCATGCCTATGTTTGTGACATCCTTTGCCATGTTTATATAAGTTATCATACTAGATTTCTTGACAAAAGCCATTATTTTAATTACCTTTAGTAGAAATTTCATTTTGGTTTAACTTCGTTGCTAACTTCACATCAGTACATACTTAAGACATTTTAGAATGTATGAGATTTAAACTAGCAACATCAACCTTCGAAGGGTCTAGTCAATCACATTACTAAGTGAAGTACTAAAACAATGAATTGGCAGGTGCTTTATTGTGTTCAACACAAGTGATTGTTCTAAATTCAATTGAAAGAAAGGGTAGAAGCCATACATAAATGAGATGGAGTATTAATAGTCTTAAAAAAGTTCACTTAAATTCACATCTGAATAACTTGTGTGCATGAAGAAACATGTTAACTGAGATTTAAAAAATTTTCCTTCAGTTTAATAAATTCCTTTTGCAACATAAGTGTAAATTTTTTCTGACATCTACATTTTTTCCTTACCCGAATATTCAATTAATTCAAAGCATCAATACAAGAGTTACTAACGAATATTTGTTTTGGCAAAAAACAAGCTTATTTTGTAAGTCATTTACAAAATAGATATGTGACTATACAACCCCTTTGAGTGATTCATTACTACAAAAATTTGATGCCTCTTATAACTCCTGAATATGTTCTTCAAGGTTGGTGCTTTTCACTTTTAAATTAGTATAAAATTGATTAACATCACTATTTATTTGCTAATTAGTTAATTTATTTAGATAAATTATTATCACATTCAATTAGTAAGAAATCATCAAGACATCAATTAAGCATTAGACCTTTGATTTGCAAACTTATTTCGAGAGTATGTGATGTTACTTTCCATTTCTATTTATTTTGCTTCTTCTCTTTCTAGTATAAAATAGTGATTTGAAACATTTATCTGCAAATAACTTACCTAAATCTTGCAATTCATCATAAAAAGAGGAAACGATGTAGACATTTAGAAAAATCAAAGTGTAAAAGTTTGTCCTCTTGTGTTAAGTTAAATAGTTGTACATTTCCTATGACACTTATCATCCAGAATAATGCTAAGATGGACAAAAAAATTCATAAATTATAGTTTACAATTAAAAAAAAACTTTAAAAGCATTTTTCTACAATGTTTAATGTTTCCAATGAAATAATGGAGGACAATCCACAATTTAATTGATATCAGAAAAAATTCACCAAAACAAAATAAAAGAGAACGATGTTGCATTAGGAACTTCTAAATTTGAAACAACCTGTTATGCAGCAACTGAAAGGACTACATTTGCTATAAGAGGAGGAAAATGATGCCTTTTTGAATTATTAACATAAATTATTTTTGCTATCTAACAATTATTTTGATCATTTGAAATCCTTCCTTACATTTATAAACACACTATTATTGAATAAACAATAATAAAAAAACATAAAAAAATACATAAAACACATAATGATTTTAAATGGCTCTACCATGAACACAAAGCCTTCAATAAACCACTGTCGACCTAGCAAGGCTTCTACTAAACTAGGGGCACTTGCTATATGGTGGGCATACTAGAAAACTTTGCAACAACTTCATCAATCTTCAACAGTACACCTACTAGCTTACTGTGATTAGCCAACCTTCACCATAACGCAACAAGAACTGTGGTGGTTGAAATATCAAAATTTATAACACATAGAAAACTTTTTATACCTTTTACCTTAATCCCTTTTTGACAAAAGTGACATAATATCGAAATATATGATGAATACATTACTGTGCTTAGAATCAACTAAATAATGCTAAAAGAATGAAATGTGTTCATCCATCTATTCTAATATAAAAAATAGTCCTACTTAAATTCTTGATGAATCACTCATTTTAAATGTAAGTCGAACAGCTTTATTTTTTTTTTCCTTGAGTGATTAAACTAGCGATTATGAATTTAGCCAAAATTTATAAACTTACAATAAAAAAAATCATTCTATGACAATAGGTAGATAGAGCTGATTGCCCTAAAAAAATAGGTATCCGATATTTATGTATTTGTAGCATAAGTTTATCATGCAAGTATGACATAAATCAATAGACAATATAATGAAAAGCTTTACTACTTTTTTTGTGTTTTCAATTTTTTTTTCAAAATCATCACTAAAATGGTACAAGGAAGATAAATATGTTACTTTAAGCAAAAATAATCATAAAAGTATACAAATAGGACACTAACATAAAATTAAATTTTTCATAATAAGTACATTTATTAAGATTTCTTTTTACCATATATGACGACAATAATATGATAATGTTTTTGTTTACAAATTTTAACTTAACAAAAAAGTCATGCATATAAAGAGAATATGATATTTCTATAATAGCATGATAACATTTTTTTACTTTTGTCCTCTATGTAATGAACAAAAACAAATGAATCACAAAAGTTCTACTTTGTACTATTTCATATAAAAGTTATGCAAAAACACAAAACAAAATGCCTACTCTTATGTGAAAGATATAACTTACTAACAAAAAGAGGCTTGTCATTAAATGTTAAATGAAGAATTACACCAATATGACAAATTATATCAGACATGTTCAACTCAATTTCAAATTAATGAAGACTTGGGAATCTCATAAGAAATTAAAATTTTATACATGAAAAAGAGTTTGTTTAAAAATTACATGTAGAAGAACTTAATCCTTAAAACATTAAAAAGAATATGACAAGATAGATAACTTGTAAAGCAATGTTCACATTTTATATTTCTATCTCAAATGATAATCATATATACATAATGAGATAATTGTAAATATATGACCCATTTATAGTTCTAATTTTTACTTGAAAATTAATACAAAAACTTGATCATAAATATGTAACAATAGTCAAAATACTTGATGACCATAAACTAGAAAAAATATTAAGCTTATTTTAAACTTAGTTTCTTAATTTATATCACGTATTTTTAGTCTATGGTATATGGTATAGAATATCATGTGTTCTACCGCTAAACATGTCAATTGATACGCAAGAAGAATGGTTTAATTGGAGTGGTTGGTTCATTTTTTAAAGTAATTACAACTTATCTATAAATGAAAGGTTTAATGGTTTTACTAATTAGATGTAATGAACATAAGATCTTGAAATGTTTTAGCAACAACTTTTGAAGCAAACCCACTTGACCCTAGATCAGGAAGTTAATCAAGCCATTAAGCAGAGCCATCAATCATCAATCAAACTTAAGGTGTATGTATGCCATGCTACATCACAATTTTTCACTTTCCCTAATTATTATGACATATTCATAATAACTCAACAAACAATTAGTACATATTATCTTGATAGAGTTATCTAAAATAGTTTTTTTTAGCTTACTCTAAAAAATGGGATTTAAAAATTAAAATGCAAATATCTCCAAATTATTTTCTATTTTTTATTCAATTTTTGCATTTATATAATTTTTAAGCAATTGCTTAAGATTTTATCATTTTTCAATATAATTATTTTTAAAATAAAAATATCATTAATTATTTGTTGGGATAATATTTTGTGTCTGCTACAACAAAAGTTGTTTTATTATTTTAAATTTTCTTTACATATCTAAACTTTTTTCATTGGATTTAACAATTTTTTTTAAATGGGTTACGATGAAAAAATTCTTGTAGGCAGCATATGCAAAAAAATTTTAACATTTTTAGTGCTGGGTTACGATAATTACATTTTTATATGTTTAAATTCATAATAATTTCTATTTACAAAATTAAGTTTATTTGGCTTACAATAAATAATCAATTAATTCATATATTTTATAATAGAAAAGTGAATCTTTACCAAATGCCTTATTAGTATATCATGTAAATCATTTTAGCATTTTGATAATTTTCCCACTTCATTGGCATAATATTTTATGTTTTAAAATAATCTATTTTTTAATTGTTTTTTATTTACACATAATATCTTTTTTCTTTGGACATTTGTTAGGACTTAAATATTATGAATATTATTTTCTTAAATCTATGTACACATAATATTTATGTTTTATTTTTTCGTTATATTCATTTTGTTCAACCTTTCAATGTTCTAAATTTCTTGGTTTATATCGTTATGTTTCTTTTTCTTCATTATTACAAAAGGTTTTGTTGATATACTGTGTAGATATTTTAATGAACTTTAATTTTTTAATATCAATCTTATTTATTTTCTGTTTTTTTTTAAATTACATTTTTAATATCATATTAAACACAATGTTTAGACAAAATGTCATACACATGTATTGTAGTCTTCTAATACAACAACTAATTTTTGGTACATAGTTTCTTAAGTTTTTTGAAATGTTAAACTTCTTGACCATATTTATTATATTTAATATTTCATTGTAAGAAGTTAACGTTTCGAAATATTTCTTTACTAGGAAAGTTTTATTCCATGTTAGTAATATTTTTAAGTGTTCATAAATTTCCACTATATTTAAACTTTTTTCTTTTTTTTCTATTTGTAATAAAGGATTTATAAATTTTATATTAGTAAAAATAAATTTTGATGACTTACACATTGAGTTAGATATGCCAAATGAGTGATTTTTATAAACATCATTTATTACTTTTTGAGATTTTTAAGATATATTAAATAGATGATTATTAATTTTCATTTTCTTCATATTTTATGTTTATTCTAGAACATTTTTTGTATATTTTTTAAGTCGGTTGTATTTGTACAAATTTTAATTGTTTTTTTTTGTATACTATATAATCTCATTTTGTTTTCCTCAAATTTTCTTTTTATTTAGGGATAACTTTTGGTGATTGTTATTTGATTTTGTGCTATATATGATTAATTA
>JAIUJO010000019.1:5109765-5142265 GCA_023846275.1 Vanilla planifolia
AAATTAGTTTTTGAAATTTTATTCAAATAATTATTCAATGTTTTAAATTACCATTATTCTAGAAATTGTATATATTTTTATGTTATTAAAGATTGTTGTTTTCAATACCTTTTTTTTTACTTCGCTATGAAATGTTATGTTTTTCAATGGTCTCTTTATATTCTATTATATTTTATTGAAATGATAAACTATCCATGTTTTTATTTGTTGTGACTTTTCAGGTTAAGATATCTTATAATTGGAAAAGTTTACGTTGATATAGTACTATATTGATTTATTAAACATTCCATATAATCTTATAAATAGATGTTTAAACATTTTTCCCATTTTACATAATAGATAATTTTTTATTTTTTGAATAATCTATGTATTTATATTTTATATATTTTTTTAAATTGTTTCCATTAAGTATTTAGAAATTCTTTATCAATTTATACTTTTTAGGTTTTTTAAATAGTTACTTATTTTATGCAATATCTTTTTAAAACATTTGTCTTGCTCATATTATATAGACCGCTTTTACCAATTTCACAAAAATACCTTTTCTAATTTTCCAAGTACACTATTATCTACATGACTGAAATAAAATTGTTTGAAAACACTTTTCTTAAATTTAAGGCTTATTAACCTTAGATGACTAGGAAGACCATTTCTCAATGTATTACATTGAAATTTTCAATATCTTTTACTTTTTTAATAGAACCAAAAGATGCTTCTTCAATTTTATATACACTGGTTGCATGTTGAAGTTAATTTTTTTCCAAAATTAGATATATTTCTTGAGACATCTTAAGTTTTTAAAATATGGTAACAATCATAGACTTATATTCAGAAAACATTTTTAATATTGATCAATATTTATAATCATACAATATTTTTTCATAACATATTGAAATAGTTTCAAAAATATGTATCTGTTATACCTAGTAAAAAGTTTTATGTTAATCTTTAATGAATTAATTTTTGGCTTGGATGATTTCAGATCGACAGTAGGATGAGCCAGGAGCTCAATCAGAGGCTAATGGAATTTCTGAAATTTCTAGGGATTTTTCGGAACACTGAGGTGAATTTTAAGAAATTTTCCCTGTTTAATTAGATTTATTGGATTTTTAGAAATTTGAAAATCCATTTAAATTAAACCGGAAATTGGTTTTTACCGCGCGTGAACCGGACCGGAACGGTTCAGCGGAGGCGGAGACGGTTCGCCGAGTGAGTTTGCGCGTGCGTTCTGATAAGCGGATCGGACGGTCGTGATCGACGGTTGGGATTGAACCGGCTGATCGGGTGCTTACCGTGTCGAAAGCGTGTCAACGGCGCGTAATGGGTTTCACCGTGTCGACCAGAAATATAAAACCCTCGCGAAACGATTAGGGTTCGTTCGGCCGACCGATAGAGAGAGTTTTTCCGGCGTACGGCGCGTGATTCCGGCGGCCTGGCAAGGGGCTTTTTGTGCCTGGAGATTCACGGGAACGAGGAGAGTCAATTCGTACCGGATTCGTTCGGCGAGGAGCTGCGGCGAGCAGCGGACGAAGTTCACCGTCGCCGGCGTCGTTGAGGTAGGAAATTCAGTTTAAATTAGTGATTTAGTAGAAAATTAAAAGCATGAAATACTTTGCTTAATGAAAACAAGCATGTGGATGAAAATCGGATTTAATTGAATGCTAATTTGTGTCTTTTGCAAATTTCGGAATTCCTGGAAAAATTCCCATTTCGCCGAAAAAAATTTATTAATGCTTAGGAGCATGTTAGGAAATTGTTCTCCTTGTTCGCAGTCGCCGGAAATCTACGGAAGGATCGTATTGGTCGGCGATGGCGGCGGCTAGGGTTTCGCGGGCGCCGGGCGGAGGAAGGAGATGGATTAGGATTTAGTTAATTAGTTAATAATTAATCGTAAATTAATTAATTAACAATTATTAACTTAAATTGGTGCGGATGAGAGAGAAGCGGAAGGATTTATAATTCGGAAATTAATTCCGAATTTTCGGAAATAATTTATTTAATTTTAATGCGGCGCGGAAGAGGAAAGACGGGAGGAATTAAATTCGGAAATTTATCCCGAATTTTTGGGAAAAAGAAAATGCAGAATATTTAATTCGGAAATTAATTCGAATTTTGGAAATAAGATATATGAGGAATTAAACTCGGAAACCATTCCGAATTTCGAAAAAAATGGATAAAGACGGAAATTGATGACGGAATTTAAAAATTTCCTGAAGTGGGGAAAAATGTTATCAGTGATGACAGTACAGCTGGAAACAGTCAGACAGAAGTATGGTACATGGATGATACCAGAACAGTCAGTAATTGATAGTTGTGTTGCCTTGATGGCAACGGCATGGATTGAGTCAGTTTATTCAGTGTTGGCATATTTTATGGATTGGCATACTGGACCGGACTACTATAGACCCTATATGATGTTTTAGGGTAGTTGTGGTAGGTAACTATGCGGTTCAGACTTAGCTTCCACAGTATACATGTGGACTGGTATGCGCCTTGTTGTACCTGGACACATGTTGCCAGATCTTGGAGTTAGAGATTGGCAATGACTGTAGGGGCGTGAGCTCCTATGGAAGTTGTTGGTAGAGGACTCTTTGGGACGGCGGCTGAGTCGATCTCTCCTGGTCCATGTGTATAGGCCTGCGCGCCTGAGGGTGGCAGGGGTGTCTCGCAGTGGCTAGCCAAGTGTGTAGGCCTGCGCGCCTTAGGGTGGCAGGGGTGTCTCACGTTGGCTAGAGATTTTGTGACTGGATCTGTCTATAGTCTCCAGGAGATTGATTGACGAGAGACGCTGCGGTGTCGGGTGCTTAGGCGCCATGCGTGTTTCGAGATGGGCGTTCGCACTGGCACGCTACCTGGAAGCCCAGAGGAGAGCTACTCTGGTGTGACTAGGGGTGACTGTGGTTGGTCGGAGTCTGGGACTGAGAGTGCCTATCCACCATACATTGTTATGCTGTATTCCTATATTTTTGCTATTATCCTTCTCTTGCATGTGAGTTTTACTAGCTGTCTTTCCTATTGGGCGTAGCTCATTCCTGTATTGTATATTTCAGTGGCTCGGCAGACTTGACGCTACCTGATTAGGTGGGATCGTGGTCAGCAGGCTTGTGGAGGATATCTGATTGTGATTGTCTGGATCTTCCTGGTTTGCAAGTGACACCAGATTCCTCTTATGTGGAACTACCAGTTCGCATCCTCGAGGAGAGCAGCAGACAGCTGAGGAACAGGTCGTTTCCTATGGTCAAGGTTCTGTGGAATAGGAATGACGAAAGGGAGGCAACCTGGGAGCTAGAGCAGGATGTTGCGGAGAAGTGGCCGGAACTTCTTGCTGAATTTTGAGGGCGAAATTCCTGATAAGGTGGGGAGATTGTTATACCCAGTAAAAAGTTTTATGTTAATCTTTAATGAATTAATTTTTGGCTTGGATGATTTCAGATCGACAGTAGGATGAGCCAGGAGCTCAATCAGAGGCTAATGGAATTTCTGAAATTTCTAGGGATTTTTCGGAGCACCGAGGTGAATTTTAAGAAATTTTCCCTGTTTAATTAGATTTATTGGATTTTTAGAAATTCGAAAATCCATTTAAATTAAACCGGAAATTGGTTTTTACCGCGCGTGAACCGGACCGGAACGGTTCAGCGGAGACGGAGACGGTTCGCCGAGTGAGTTTGCGCGTGCGTTCTGATAAGCGGATCGGACGGTCGTGATCGACGGTTGGGATTGAACCGGCTGATCGGGTGCTTACCGTGTCGAAAGCGTGTCAACGGCGCGTAATGGGTTTCACCGTGTCGGCCAGAAATATAAAACCCTCGCGAAACGATTAGGGTTCGTTCGGCCGACCGATAGAGAGAGTTTTTCCGGCGTACGGCGCGTGATTCCGGCGGCCTGGCAAGTGGCTTTTTGTTCCTGGAGATTCACGGGAACGAGGAGAGTCAATTCGTACCGGATTCGTTCGGCGAGGAGCTGCGGCGAGCTGCGGACGAAGTTCACCGTCGCCGGCGTCGTTGAGGTAGGAAATTCAGTTCAGTTTAAATTAGTGATTTAGTAGAAAATTAAAAGCATGAAATACTTTGCTTAATGAAAACAAGCATGTGGATGAAAATCGGATTTAATTGAATGCTAATTTGTGTCTTTTGCAAATTTCGTAACTATGAGAATCTAATTCTCATCTTTAGTGGCCTTTTGCAAAACATTGATTTTGTTATATTATATTGCTTTAATTTGTCACTTTAAACTTTATTACATATTTAAATAATATTAAAAAATAATTGATTATTATTTGTATTTTTTTTACTATTCTTAGTTCCTCCAAATGAGGTTTTGTCAAGATGAAACAAACCTTGTTGAACTTTCTCGAGGAGCACGCTCTAATTAATATTTTTATATTTAAATATTGTAATGGTCACATAAGAGTTTTCATAGTAATATAACTAAATCAAAGTTTATCACTTGAAAAAATAAGATTAATTTTACTATAAACTAGTATTCCAAGACACTAATCAGATCATCATATCAAGTGTGAATGTAATTGTACAATATTTTTTACCTAAATTGTTAAGAGAAAAAAATTAAAAAATATTTAAATGATATATAATAATATAGAGCTCATTTAAATTTATCCAATAGCATTTCTTTCATCTTTACCATAGCTCAATATCAATTGCTAAAAATTATCAAATGAAATATGCATAAATAATAATTAATTAATATTTAAATATTAAGTAAAAATATATCAAAACTAAAATAAGATAATTTGAAGTAATACAAAATAACAAAATAAAACTAAAGTAAAGTGAAAATGAGAGGGGATTTTGACTTAAATACTAATATAACCAATTCAAAGAGAAACATTTGAGAAAATAGAATTAATGTTTATTAAATTTTCATTCCAAAACACCAAATTGATCAAGAGAAATTTCCTTATTTATCAAATCATGTATAAGTAAAACTTTCTCTTAAAACATGGTAAATAGTAAAAACAAAAATATTTGAAAATATAAGAATAAGTACTTAATTGGACACAACACATTAAAATGACAAAGTGTTTTTCGAAATTACTTAAACAAAAATGCGTAACTAATAAGAAATTATTATTATCATACTAAATAAACAAATATTAAATTTCCTTTGACAAAAATTAAGCAATGTAATTAAGCTAAGAAAAGTTAATTATCAGATGACATAAAATTTAGTGTCACATAAAAATATGATAATATTAAATAAAACAACTAAAAGAAATAGATAAACTGAATTAGAAAGTAATATTCCAAGATGCAGTCAGGATAGAGAGCAACATTTTCGATCATCAAGTCTGACATGACTCAAAATATCTGATAAGCTGTCCCAAAACTCATGAAAAAAATAATTAATTAAAATGTTAACAATAAAATATTTAATTAGTTGGAGTTCATTAGTACTAGGCTGACGACATTTCTTTCCACTCTGTGAGACCTCCTTTAGAGTTCTTGTGAACTAACAAAATAAATACATTTAAATAATAATAATTTTTTACTTTAATGTTAAGTTGATAAATATTAATGCTAAATTTTGAGACATTAAATAAATTTGATAATATTTAATTTATGTGATGTAAAGTTCACATGATAAACAATTTAGAGTTTCGTAGTAATACATGTCAAAGTAAACAATTTAAAAGATGTGTTAAATTAATAAAGAAGGGTTACATTGTAACATGCTCAAGGGATCAACTATAACATCTTTAATCAATAAATTAGGTACGAATCAAAATATTTGAAAAAATATTTAAAAAATAAAAGAAAATAAAAAATTAAAAATATATAAAAATTATTATGCAACAAAATCACTTATCTAGATTAGTTAAACAACAATTTTTGACCCCATCAGATCTTTTATAAATAACTATTAGTTAAAAACATAAATAAATATAAATACTAAAAATGTCTTATTTTAACACTTGGTAGATACCTACTAAAACAAAAACAAGATAAACTAATGCAATGTAGCATTACCAAAGTAAATTGATGTAATGGACACAATGTAAGAGATTTCAAGTTGCATAATAATGTGAGCAAATAAAAATACAAAATTAAAAAAAAACAAATTTGAAACATCCTCGATTTTCAAATAAAGTATGAATCAAATTATCAAATTAAATGTAGCAAAGTTCAAGAAAAAGGACTCCAAAATATAGAATTGAATATTTAATAAGATATGACACAAAGAGACTACTCCAATGACATTTATATTGTCTTAATTAGAAGTCAAACAAAGTCACTATAAATTATAAAGAAAAATAACCATAAATAAACATAAATAATAGTAAACTATTATTTTAATTTAAATTAATTATATATTAAAGTTAAAAAAGCATAAATTAAAATAATTAGTTAGAACTAAACAAAAGCTATGTGAGGGTCACATGAGAGGAGAAATAGAGCTTCATAGTAATATAAATAATTTAAACAAAAAGATTTGATTAAAAGCAATAAATTGTGCAAGAAAGTTCCATTGTAAGATACAATATAGATTTAGTGTAACATTCATAATCATGAAATAGTTAAGGTATCAATCACCTTATAAAAATACAAAATTCATTTTAAATAAAGTACTAAGAATATTGAAATGAAAATTTAAAATATATCCAAATGAAAGAAAAAAAATTTTACAAAATGAGATCAGTATTATTAGAAAATTACATTGCAAGATACGAAAGAGATCGAGAATACTATACTTAATCATCAAATCAGGTATAAAGAAAATACCTCATTAACCATTACAAAACATAAGTAAAAATATTTTTAAATTTAACAATAAATATTTAATTTGATAGAGCTCCTTTTTTACATGAGTTATAATATTTTTTTATGTCAATTGAACCTCACCTATTGTTATTATGAATTACCATTATGAATTAACATGGTAAATAAATTTAAATAATAATAAATTATTTTTTTATTGTTCAATAACATATATTAAAGTTTAAAAGAGATTAATTAATACAATATAATATAACTAAATCAAAGTAATATATATAGGTCAAACTAGTGCAAAATTAGAGTTTTATATTAAAATGACAAATTCATATAAAATTATTTCAAGAAATAAGATAATCTATTCAATAAAGTAGCATTCTAAGATATTAAAGAAATGAGGTGTAAAATCCTTGATCATTAAGTCATCTACAAATCAGAATGTAACATAACAAATGTTAAAAACTAAGAAAACAAATTATTTAGAGACATAAAAAAGAATATTGTCTTGAAAAATGCTCAACTCATCTCAATGAGCTCTATCGAATTGAATATTTATTTTTATGTATTTTTTTATCTCTTTCTTTCAAGCATTTTTGCTTGTTTTAGATCATATTTTAATTTGAACCTTATTTAATAACCGAGTGTGTTACACTTAATCTCCTTAATATTTTGAATGAAACATTCCCATAGAATTTTTTTTTGTCAATTCAAAAAATTTACTTAGATTTTTTTATATTACTATATAACTCAAAGTCTCATCTCTCGTGACATTTACGTCACTTTATTTTTTTATATTACATGGCTTCTATTTTTCTCAAGCTAGTTTTTGTGTGTATTTTGTCAATATGAAAATAATAATTTGTTAATATTTATGCTTATCTACATTGTTAGTTTTCTTTTGCTGCAAATGAGTTAGGTCACGTCAAAATCATTATTGTTGCAATCATCTTGATTAGCCCCCATCTCATTAACTAATTTTTATATTTTAAAATATTTTATTTTCTAATGTTTTTTGGATATTTTATGAGGAATTCCTATTTAAACGTGATTTGGTGATTGATGATGGTACAAATGATCCCTTTATCATATTTTCGTGCAATGTTCTCATACAGTTTATATTAAATTATCAAATGTTTCACTATCAATTGGTTATATTAAAATTTGTCCCTAAAGCTGCTCTTGTTTGAAGTTTAGGTTGCTTTCATTCCATAACATTTTATTTTCACAATATATTTTATTTCAATTTTAATATATAATAAATTAAAACTAAAATAATAGAGTGTTATTATTTATTCTTATTTACTTCTTTAATTCAAAAAACTTTTGAATAAGGATCGATTAAAATGAAACAAATGTTGTTGAGCTCTCCTCAATAAGCTCTATCAAATCAATGTTTTCTTGTGCTTTAAATAATTTTTTCCACACTTTTGCTAAGTTTTATTGGATGTTTTGATTCTAATATGCTAATTAAGGTTATTACATTAGATCTCCTTACTATGTTATAATGTATATTCCTATATAATTTATCTCATATTTGACTTTTTTATATATTTTTATTAAAATGTGACTCTAAACCTCATGTCCAATGACCCTTACATTGTTTTGATGTAGTTACATTATATTCTTTCCATATAAAATATTTTTAGCTTTAACATTTTTTTAATTAAAATAAAAACAATATTTTATGATTTTTTTTCATTTGTAATTTAGTGTAATTTAAAATAAGGTTCATTTGAATTACACAAAATGTTATCGAATTCACTAGAATGTGCTCTATCTAATTAACTATTCATTTTTATATTTTTAAATGTCTCCTCTTTTATTGTTTTGATAAGATTAGTAAGGAATTTTCATTTATAAAACATTTCACAATTGAAAATTTTACACTCGATCACCTTAGTTTCTTGGGATGCAAATTTCCCTCATACTTTATCTCACTTCTTCAAACTTTTTATTTTGGTTTGTTTATATTTTTATGTATTTAGCTGTCCTTGATTGGACTATTTTACATTATTTTACTTTAATTATTATTACTTATGCTTTTTTAATTTGATAATTCATAATATTTTTTAACAATGTCTAAACAAGACGAAGCAAATATTGTTAAACTAATCTCAACAAGGTTTATCTAATTAAATATTTTTTCAATATATTTTAAGTACTTTTTTAGGATTTTGGTACCCTTTACATGACATTTTTTTATCAAATTTGATTTCTTGGAGACTTTAATGCTAGATCTCCTAAGTATCTTGGAGTTTAACTTTCTAAAATAATTTATCTAATTGTTTGAAAATTTTTCTTTGATTTATTTATATTACTATGTAATCGTAACCTTTTTTCTTCTATTGCCTTTATGTGTCTTTGATTTAGTTATATTATGTTGCTTGATTTTTCATTCTAGGTTTAGAAAATATTTATTTAATATTAATAAAATATTATTTTATTATTTATGCATATTATTTTATTAATTTTCGCTAATTAGAATATCATTGGACATATCTCAACAAGGTTTTTCCAATTAAATATTAATTCAAATATATTTCTATAAGTTTTTCCTGTAACTTTGTTATGATGCTCTATAACACTAGTTGCCCACTTATTTAATGATAAAGACTACTACATTAGAGTTTGTTAGCATCTTGTAATGTAATTTTTTAATGTATAATTAATGTTATTCCTTAATATTTTTGTCTTTCATTTTGTTAAATTATAATATAACTCTAAATCTTTGCTTTTGTAACCTATATTCACTTTTATTTAGTGACATTATATTTCTTCAATTTATCTCTTTTAAACTTTAGTATATCACTATTAAAAATTAAAAAAGGAATTCAATATCTTTTATGCATATTTTATTTGGCAAATCACAATATTTCAAAAAGAGGCTCTATTGAGATGAAAGAAATGTTGTTAAACAATTCTTGTTCAGCTTTATCCAATTAAATGTCATTTTTTAAATTTCAAAATTATTTATTTTTTGGATATTACATATTTTACAAGATAATTTATCCATAATGAATTATATTTTCGTGGATGTTATGCCCAATCTCTTTTGTACCTTTGAAAAGAACTTTCTTGTGCAATATATATCATTTGTTTAAATTTTTTTTTCAATTTAAATTATCATGAAACTCTTATTCACCTCTATAATGAACTTTAAATCACATTGATTTCATTAAATTATATTGAAACCAATTATGTAGTTTTAGGTTTGACATATTTACTCAATATTAAACAACAAATTATTTCTCACTTCTATTTACTTTATTTGATGAGCCCTCTCTAACTAAATTTGATTTTTCATATTTTTTAAATATTTTATTTCCAATGATTTTTTCACTTATTACTACATAATTAACTTCAAATCCCCCTCACATGATTTTGTCATGTGAAGTTCATTTGAGAAGAAACTAATATCATTGCTTTAATTTTGATGAGCTTGTCAAATTAAATAATCATTTCTAATGTTTTAAATGTTTTTCAACATCTTTTGTTAGTTCACAAGATATTTTAATTTTTATTATATGTTATTACCAAAAGTTATTTCATTTTTTAAATTTTACTTACTTTGTTAAATCATAAAAATTCGAAATGAAGTTTGATTTAGATTAAAGAAATGTCGTTGGTCTTGTCTTAACAAGATTTCTCTAATTAAAAAATAATTTTTACCTTTATAAAAATTTATTTTTTATGCTTTTGGCAGCTTTATGGGACATCTCAAATCATACAATGTTTGATAATCAAGGATACTACACTAGATATACTTAAGAATTTGTAACTCTAAATCAGCTTTCATGTGACTAGTAAAATTTATCCTATTGCAACTTTAATTTCAATTTACTTAATATTTCATTGTAATTTCTTTTTATATATGATTATTTATTTTTCTAATTTACATTAAATCAAAATAAAGTCCAACCATGGAGAACTATTTAATCAAGTATTGATTTTATTTTTTTTAAAAATTCTTATTTTTTAGGCATATTTTATTGGACATTTTGTTTGTAAATTATTTAGCAATCGAGTATGTTATCTTTCACCTTTTCAGTATCTTGGAAAGCATGTTTCTTGTGTAGTTTATCATATTTGTTCCAATATTTTGCTTTGATTTTGCTATATTTCTATGTAACATTAAATTTGGACACGTGTGTACCTTTACATTGCTTTGGTTCGGTTTTATTACATTTCTTCAATTTATGTCATTTAAGTTTTAATGTATTTCTAATGGATATTAAAATAACAATTTATTATTCATGCAAGCTTATTTTTAGTTTTCATAGTAATTTTGTTCGTGGTCATTAGGCCTATTCTTATGAGCTTTAGCTAATTAAATATTTTTTTCTATATGTTCAAATTTTTTTATTTTCTTGAATTCTACTATGCTTTATCAATCATTTGTTGTACCTAATTTAATAAAAGAAAATAGCACGCTCATTTTCTTAGGCATCTTAAAATAAAATTTATTGTATAATTTATCTCATTTATTTAATTGTCTGTATTGGTCTATCTATATTACTATGTAATTCGAAATGTTTTTTGTGACCTTTACATTGCCATGATTGACAACCCTATATTTCTTCAAATATCAAATTTTTTGATTTTTATGAGAAATTTGATTTGTTCTTAATTTGGCAATTAAGGATGTTGCACATTATCTGCTTAGTATCTTGGAATGCTCTGTTTTTGTACAATTTATTTTATTTTTTTGGATATTTTCACTTCTTCAATTTTATTATTACGTAATTGACGTTCACTCCTGTAACTTTTACGTCACCTTCATGAAGTATATACATTATCTCAACTTATTCTAGTTACGCTCCAACATGTATTCGCAATGTATTAAAATAAAAGTTCATTATTATTTACTTTTTTTTCCTTTGGAATTACGTAATTGACATTCACTACTGTAACTTTTACGTCATGTTGGTGAAGTATATACATTATCTCAACTTATTCTAGATTCTAGTTACGCTCCAATATATATTTGCATTGTATTCAAATAAAAGTTCATTATTATTTACTTTTTTCGTTTGGAATTTCATAGAAATTCCAAGTGAGGTTTGAATGACAGAAAAGAGTTTTCATTGGACTCATATTGAAGAGCTCTTTTCAATTAAATGTTTTTTTTTAATGTTTTTAAATATTTTATTTTTTTAAGTTTTGATATGTTTTATGAGACATTTTAATTAGTACTAGATTAAGTCATCAAACATATTAGAAAGGAACATTTGTTTTTACAATTTAACTCTTCTTTGCAAAATTTTCAAATTTATTTGGTTCATTTACTATGTAATTCAAAGTGTTTTCTGATGTGATTTTTACATCGCTTTGATTTTGGTATGTTGCGTTGTATTGGTTTATCTCATCTTTATTACAAAATATATTTACTAAATATTAAAATTAGAATTTATTGCTAATTTTTCTTGTTTACTTTGATAGATATTTCAAGTTATTTTGATTCATGTCTAGTTTTATAGTTAAGGAAGCTACCATTGATCTTTTTTGTACTTTGGAATGCAACAGTCTTACATGATTCATTTCTTTTCTTCAAATCTCTCTATTTGTTTTGATCATATTACTCTGCATGTATAAATTTTTCATTTGTATATCTTTTACATCACTTCAACTTTTTTATATAACATTATTTTTAATTCATCTAATTTTAGCATTAATTTATATTTAATTAATATTTAAACAATTTTTTATTAATATTTCTTCTTATTTACTTTGGTAATTCATATTAATGTTAATTAAGTTCTAATCATGATGAAACAACTATTGTTGGACTAGTTTATACAAGATCTGTCTAATCAAATATATACTTTAAATTTTTTTAAATGTTTTTACTTTATTAGCATGTTTTGTAATTGATTTTAATTTAATCAAAAATTCATTATCGATGATGTCAAACTTGATTGACTTAACATTTTCAAATGCAACTTTCCAAATAATTTGTCTCATTTCTTGAAATTGTTTTAATTTATTTTGTTAAATTACTAGGAAACAATAATTCTTTGCCCTTTCAAATTTAAAACACTTTTGTTTGTTTATGTGATATTTATTTAATTTATCTAAATTTAGCTTTAAAATGTTTTGCAAAACATTAAACTTATAATTTATTACTATTTATGTTTTTTAAAGTTTCATAAATAAAAATAATTAATAATAAGAACTCATAGAGATGAAAGAAATATTATTAAACTTATTTCAACAAGCTCCATCATGTTAAATATTCCTTTCTATTTATTTAAAGATTTGATTTTTTTAGGATTTTGATATATTTTATTAGATATTTCAATTTGTATAAGATAACTGAGGATATTCCACTAAATCTTCTTTTTATCTTCAATTTCAACATTCTTATATGATTGACGCTATTTTTTCAAATTTCTCAATTTTATTTGGCTATATTACTATGTAACTCTAAATCTCTTCTGTGTGACTTTTACATCGCTTTAACTTATAACTTCAATATATTACACTATAGATTTAACATTTACTAAATAAATATTATTATAGTTCGTGCATATTTACTTGATAAACTAAAAGTAACACTAATAGAGATCCAATTAAGAGAAGACAAACATCATTGGATATGTCTCGACAAACTCTATCTAATTAAATATTAATTTTAATATCTTTAAATATATTATTTTTCAAGATTTGGGTTGCTTTGTGAGCCATTTTGATTCTAACCATATGTGTTGATTTTGAATATTACAATATATCTCCTTAGTGTCTTGGAATAAATCATTCATGTATCATTTATCTTATTTCTCAAGAAGTTTATTTTCTTGTATCACTTTGAAAATCTAGTTCTCTTGTTTTCTGACTTTCATGATATTTTTTATTTGTCATAATGCATTCAGTCAATTAATCAAATAGTAACCTTAATACATATTTCCAAAATATTAAAATATTAATTAATTTTTATTGAAAAATATTAAATTTTCTAATAATAGCAATTCCAAATAGGTCTAAATGAGATAAAATAAATGTCGTTGGACACATCTTAATAAACACTAACTAATTAATTACTATTTCTAATGATATTTAATTTTTTATTTCAAATTCCTAACGATGTCTAATCAAGTGAAGAAAGCACCAATCGACTTGCCCTAAGTGTCTCTATCTTATTAAAAATTTGCCTTTATATTTTGAAATATTACATTTTTTATGGCTTTAACATAATTTTGGAGCCATTCTCATTTGTACATTATTTAATAATTAATAATGTCATATTCAATTAACTTACTATCTTGGAATGAACATTTTCCATGCAAGAAATCTACTTTATTCAATCATTTTTTTTTCATTTAGTTATATTACTAAATAACACAATCTTTTCTATTGCAACTTTTGTATTCCTTCAAATTTGATACATTACGTCACTTTAATTTGTCTTATTTTAGATTTAACATTATTTACTTATCATTAAAAAAACATTCTATTATTATTTATGTTTATTTGATTTGGTAATTCATAATGCTTTGAAAGAGGTCTAATTTAATATGAAACAAACATCATGGGACTCATCTTGGTCTGTTCTTTGCAAGTTTCATTGATTAATAATATATTTAATGATCA
This sequence comes from Vanilla planifolia, assembly GCA_023846275.1. NCBI lineage: Eukaryota > Viridiplantae > Streptophyta > Magnoliopsida > Asparagales > Orchidaceae > Vanilla > Vanilla planifolia. Next base: position 5,124,084 of record JAIUJO010000019.1, read on the forward strand.
CGTCTGTTACACTTGATTATCTTAATTTCTTTGAAAGTAACCTTCACATGATTTTTATCTCACATCTAAAAAAAGTTTTACTTGGTTGTATTACTATGAAGTCTAATTCTCCTCTCCTTTAGCATTTACATCACTTCAATATATTTATATTACATTACATCAATTTTTCCCTTATTAGGCTTAATTTGTTTTTACTACTTATTAAAATAATATTTATTATTATAATTTTCCATAATTCCATGTGTTTCCAATTAAGATGAAACAAAACTTCTTCAACATTTTAACGAGATCTATTGAGTTAAATATTTATTTTTAAATTTAAAATATTTTTATCTTGAGTTTAAACATGTTTATGAGAAATTTGGATATGTGCTAGATTTGCCAAACATGGATTTCACACAAGAACTTCTTGTTATCTTGGAACGCAACCTTTCACAATAATTTATATAATTTTCTCAAAGTTTCATCTTGATTTGGTTATATGCCTATAAAATTACAATTATTCCCTCATGTGACCTTTATATTGATTCAATTTATTTATGTTTCTTACTTCAATATCTCTCATTACACTTTTAATAAATATTTACTTAAAATTAAAATAATAATTTATTTTTATTATTCTTATTTTGGTAAATCATAGTATTTTGAAAAGATGTCTGATATAGATAAAGGAAATGTTTTTGGTGTCATGTCAACTGACTTTATCAAGTTAAATGTTCAATTATATATATTTCTAATATTTCATATTTTATTATTTTGTTACTCTTTGCAAGAATGTTTGATTTGGACCTAATTTAATGATCGAAGATGTTATACTCAAACTCTTTAGTAAATTGGATTGCCATTTTCCTATAAAATTTATACAGTTTGCTCAAAAGTTTTTAAATATTTGGTTATTTTGCTATGTAACTACACATATCTAATCACATTGCATTTACAATGCTTTCATTTTCTTATTTTACTTTTCTTCAATTAAATTCATTTCAACATTACTACATATTTTTGCAATTTTAAAAAATAAATTTCTTTTGATATAAGCTTATGTATTTGTTGTAATTCATAGTAAATCCAAATGTGGTCATATCGAGATAAAACAAACATTATTTAAATGCCTTGAAGGACTTCGTCTGGTAAAATATTCATTTTTGTATTTCTCTATTATTATATTTTCTAGTGTTTTTGCATGTATTGTTGATATTTTGATTTGTACAAAATTTTGTAAACAAAGGTGTCACACCCAATGTCATTAGTATCTTAGAACGTAACTTTCCTTAAAAAGATAACTCTTTTTTTAAAATATCTTAGATTGACTTGATTATACTAATTTGAAACTATAATTCTTGCCTTATGTTGCTATTATATCACCATGATTTTGTTATATGACATTGATTTAATTTATCTTATCTTACATTTATTTTATATTTACTAAATATTAAAATAATTATTTATTATTAATTATCCTTATTTACTTTCGTAATTAGTTGTATTCAGAATGAGATGTGATTGAGATGAAAGAAGCGTCATTGACTCATCTTGATAAGCATTATCCTATTGAATATTAATATTAATATTTTTTAAAAAACTGTTATACTATATTATTTTTGCACTCTTTATGGGCCATTTTAAAAGTAACTTGTCCATATAATTTTTCTCATTGTTTCAATTTTTTCACTTTGATTAAGTTTTGTACTTCGTAACTGTAAATATCATTTAGTTGACATCTACATCACTTTGAGTTTGTTTTATTACATTGCAAAAATTTATTTCATTTATATTTACTTTATTTTAAAAAATAATTTGTAATTATTTGGCTTAATTGAATATTTCATTGTTAGTAATTAGAAACAAGTCCTAATTAAGATGACACAAATATCATTAACTCGTCTACTCAAGCCTTGCTTAATTTAATTTTTTAAAATTTTTTATTTATCTTAATTTATATTATTTTGGCATTCTTTATTATGTATTACATATTTTGAAAGATGTGATGATCGGGGATGCTGCTTTTGTTCTTCTTAATGTCTTAGAAAAAAATTTCTCATACATTTGAACTCATTTCTTCTAGCGTTTCACACTCATTTTTTTCATATAACCATGGAAGTCTAATTCCACTATCATTGAAATTTTGCATCAACTTGATTTGGTCAAATTACATTAATTAAATCTATTTGATTTTAGATTTTATGTAACTTTTCAATTTAATTTTATTATATTATAATGAAATTCTAACTCTCATCATTTTTGTCCTTTGCATCACTTTTATTTGGTTCTATTTGATCCATTCAATTTAACAAAATTTATTTTAAATATGGTTTTTCTTAAAAAGGTCTGATAAGTTAAGACAAATATTATTAACTCATCAAGAAGAATATCAAATTAAATATCCATTTTAATTTTTAATAAAATTGGCTTTAACATATGTCAAGAAATTTTTATTACTTACTAGATTTGATGGTTGATGATATTGCTATCAATTTCCTTAAGATCTTCAATACAACTTTTCCATATAGTTATCCCATTTCTTCAAAATTTTCAAATGGATATGGTGATATTTTTAAGAAATTCTAATTTATTTCTCGTGCGAACTCTACATGAACTTGATTTAGTTATATAAATTTACTACAATACAGCTCATTTAAGCTCTATTATATGTTTTGCTAATCATTAAGATAATATTTTATATTACGTATGCATATTTGTTTGGTAATTTCTTGTAATTCAAAATAATTTTTTATTATGATGGAAAAATGTTGTTTGTAATTTGTCATTATTCTTTATGGATTTTGGATTCTTTTAAGTAGTATTTTTTTGTCCTAATTTTTTAGTCAATGATTTAACTCTATATGTCATCAATATCTTGCAATTCAACTTTCCAATGTAATGTTTCCTATTTTTTTTCTTTGATTTCCATAAATTGAATTGTAATACTAATCTCTTTTCTTGTGACCTTTATGTAACTTTATAATAATTATATTTCACTACAATTTTTGTCATTTCAATTTTAGTATATAATTTATTAATATTAAATTGACAATTTATTATCATTTATGCTTATTTAAGTTTGTAATTCATCACACTTCAGACTCCTCTAAATGAATTTTATCCAATAAAAGATTCCTTTCAAGATTTGTTGCTTAAAGTTGTTATGCATGATCTCCTTAATATCTTGGAATGTACTTTTCTTGTACAGTTCATCTCGTTTCTTCAAATCTTTTTCTTTGGTTTGGTTATTTTATTATATCACTCTTATTCTACACTAATGTAACCTTCATGTACCTTTAATTTATTTTTAATATATTACTATAATTTATCTCATCTTAGCTTTAATAAATATTTACTTAATATTAATAAAATAATTTATTACAATTTATGCTTATTTATTTTCATAATTAGCATTCATTCCAAAAAAAGATTCAATTAAAACAACAAAAAAACATTACACTCATCTTAATGACCTCTATCCAATTCAATATTATTTTTGCATTTTTTTTAAAATATTTTATTTCTTTTTCACTTTTACATATTTTAGGTGATATTCTAATTTGTATTTTTTTATATCAAGGATGATACATTGTATCGCTTTAATTTGCTGGAATGAAACTTTCTCATAAAACTTACATCAATTATTCAAATTTTTTTTTTGAATTAGTTGTTTTAATACAACTCTTAAGCTACTGTTGTATTACTATTACAATTATCTGATTGGTACACATTATATTATTTTATTTTATCTCGCTTTAGTTATGATATATATTTGTATAATATTAAAATAATAATTTATTTTTTGTGCCGTTTTACTTAGGTAATATGCATTAATTTTGAGCAACGTTTGGTCAAGAGAAGGCAAATGTCGTCGGACTTATTTTAATTAAATCTATTTAATTAAATATTTGCTTTTTATATTTTAAAATACTTTATATATATTGTTTTTGTGGAATTTATGAGTTATTTTAATTTGAACCTTATTTAATGATCAACGGTTTTACACTCGATCTCTTTAGCTTCTCGATATAAAATTTTTCCAAAAAATTTACCTCATTTAATAAACTGTTTCTCTTAATATTAGTCATAGCACTATGAAACACTACTTGTCCACTAATGAAACTTTTATATGACTTTATTTTTGTTAAATTACATGGCTTTAATTAATCTCATTTCAACTTTAACATATACTTTGGTATTATTTAAATAATAATATATTATTATTAATGTTTATTAAAATTCAAAATTTGCAGTAATTCCAAGAGAGGTCTAAACAAGTTAAAAAAATAATATCAGATTTGTCTCAAATAGCCTTACTAAAATAAAATGTTAATTTTATATTTTTAAATGTTGTTGTAGGACTTTTGGAATGCTTAACATGTCACTTCAATTCATACCAAGTTTTATGATCAAGAATGCAACTATTGAACCGTTAAGTACCTTGGAATGCAACCTTTTTGTATAGATTATCTCATTTTTTTGAATTTTTTTTCGTTTACTTATTTGATCTTTACATTATTTCGATTATTTATGTTATATTTTTTTCATGTTTTCTCTTTTAAGCTTTAGTATATTTTATTTCATATTAAATAATAATTCATTAATATTTATGCAAATTTATTTTACTAATTCATAGTAATTAGAAATAATGTCAAATTGGGACATAATTGATAATATTGGACTTATCTTAACGAGCAACATCCAATTAATTATCTATTTGTATGTTTTAAGATATTTCATTTTCTATAATTTTTACATTCTTTAATGAATATTTAAGTTTATATCTAATTTCACAATCGAATATATCACAGAATATCTCTTAAGTATCTTGAAATCCAACTTTGCTATATAATGTTTCTCATTGATTAAATTTTTTTCTTTCATATGGTTATTTTGCTATTTAACTCTAAATCGCTTCTCATTTGATCTTTTATCATGTCGATTTGGTCACACTAGATTGCTTCAATTTATTGTTTTAGCTATATATAATTACCAATTATAATAATAATAATTTCTTACTATCATGCTTATTTATTGTATTAGTTTGACTAATTTTAATCAAAATTTGAAGGAGATTAAACAAACATCATTATACTTATCTCAATGTGCTTCAACTAATTAAATATTCCAATCTTTATTTCTTAAATATTTTATTTTTTTAGTTTGCCTGGCTTTACTAGTAATATTGATTTGTACATATTTGATCATCAAGGATGTTGTGCTTGAGCTGCTTGGCATCTTGGAATATAGCTTTCCCACATAATATATCTGATTTTATTATATGTTTTGTTTTCCATTTGAGTATAAAACATAGTAATATTAAATCTCCTCCTATGTGATCTTTATACTGTGCTAAATTAATTATATTATATTATTTCTAGTTACCTCACTCTAGCTAAAATAAATATATTTTTAATGGTGAATAAAAATTAATTTTTATTTATTGTTATTTTATTTGGTAATTTCTATTTATTCATAATTATGTTTGATAGATAGGAGTGTAACATCATTGATTTAGTCTCAAAGAGCTTTACCGAATGAAGTAATCATTTTTACATTTTAAAAAATTTTCTTATGGTTTGGGTTGCTTCATGAGAAAATTTTATTCATACCTAATTTTGCAATCGAGGATGTTATGGTCAACAACTTTTGTAACTTGGAATGCCTTTTTTGTCTAAAATTTATTTCATTTCTCCAAATGTTTTGGTTTCATTTTGTTTATATTAATAAAAAGACTATATCTCATCCTATCTTACTTTTATATCTCTTTGGTTTTGTAAAATAACATTATTATAACTTAGCTCAATTCAACTTGAATATATATTTACTTAATATTTAAATAATACTTTTTATTATTTATGTTTGCTAACTTTTAGAATTCATAGTAATTCCATAAAAGGATTGATCTAGATGAAATAAATATTATTGAACCCTTCTAAATTAGTTATAGCTTATTAAATATTCATTTGTATTATTTTAGTTTTTTATTCGTTAATATTTTGGCATGTTTTATGACAGATCTTTCATTCAAACCTTATTTGATGATCAATGTTATTAAGTTCGACCTTTTGGCATCAAGGAATGCAATGTTTTAGAACAATTTATCTCATTCCACATAAATTTTCCACATTAGTTTTGTAAGATTGTTATTTAACACTAAATTTCCTTTTCTATTAATTTTGTTTCACTTCAACTTTATTATATCATATTTCTTTAATTAATCTCAATTCAACTTTAATATTTATTTTCTTAATAATAAAATAATAATTCATTTTATTTGTGTTTTGTAGTTTGTTGTAGTTCTAAACGAGATCTGATAAAAAAATGAAACAAACATTGTTGATCTCATCTTAACGTTCTCTATCTAATTGAAAATGAATTTTTGTAATTTTAAACGATGTATTTTTGAAGTATTTTGGTATACTTTATGAGACATTTATTTCATACCTAATTTAAAGATCGAGAATGTTACAATGAACCACTTATGCATATTAGAATTCAACTTTCATGTATAATTTATGTCCTTCCATTTAAACTTTTGCCCAACTATAGTTATGTTACTATGTAACTCCCATTCTAATATTGTGTGGCCCTTAAATTACAATGATTTTTATATATTTACAATACTTCAATTTATCTCTTTTGAGCTTTAATATTAATTTACTTAGTATTGAAATAATAATTTATTGTTCTTTAGGGTTATTCATTTACCAATTCGAAATAATTCAAGCAAGGTTTTATTGAGACCATACAAATGTTGTTTAACTCATCCCAATAACCACCAACAACATAGATATTTAATTCTATATTTTTTTAAATTTTTATCTACTATTATTTTTGCTAATTTATGAGGCATTTTGATTTGAACTTAAGAAGACATTAAAGACATCTCATTGATCCTTATTATTATGTTGGAATGCGACTTACCTTAAAATTTATCTCAATTTTGCAATTTTTTATTTTATTTGATTGTGCCAATAATAACTCTAAATCTACTATTGTTTGACATTTACATCAATTTTATTTACATATGTTACACTTTTTAAACTTGTCTCATTTAATTTTTAATCAATTATTTCATAATATTAAAAATTATAATTTTTTATTATTTTTACTTATAACTTCGATAATATGTAGGAATTCCAATTGTGTTTGATCGATGCAAAGGAAACAAATTTGGGCTCCTATCGATGTCTTCCATCTAATTAAATATTAATTTATTTATTCGTAAATACTATATTTTTTACATTTGGCATGCTTTATAATAATTTTTATTCATATCTTATTTAATGGTTAAGGTTGTTACACTCGATCTCCTTAGTTTAAATTTACCTTTTTTGTTCAATTTTTTTTACTTTAATTATTTTATGTTTTATGAAAATCTTTTCTTATATTGTGTGTCCTTTATATGACTTTGAACTATTCTTATATTATCATCAAAATAATAACATATTATTATTTATGCCATTAATTTGATAAATTGCAATAATTTCACATGAAGTTCCATCGAGAAAAAGATTGAGCATTGGTCATATCTTGATAAACTCTATCTTATTAAATCTTTATTTTAAATTTTTAAATATTTTATTTTAAAGTGTTTTTGCACCTTTCATGATACATTTTGATTCTTATCTAATTTTATGATCAAGGATTCTACTATTGATCTTGTTATTATCATAGAATATATCTGTTTCACTTAAATTAACATATTTCTTTGAATGATTTGATTTCATTTGGTAATATTACTATGAAACTCTAACTTTGTTTTCGCGTATTCCTTATATTCGTTTGATATTTTTATATTATATTGCTTTAATTTAACTTTTACTATATTTTTTTGTTAAATAACATAACTTCAATTTATCACATTTTAGTTTTAATGTATATTTATTTATTATTCAAATAATTTTTTAATTTATCTTTATTATCATTGGTAATTTTCAGTAATTCAAAGGTGAGAACGAGAGGAGATAAAAACCGATTGACTCAACCCATTGTGCTCTAACTAATTAAATATTGATTTATATAATTATATTATATTATTTTTATTATTTTTGCATTCTTTTTTTTAGATAGTTTTATTCATATCTGATATTATAATGAAGGATATCATGCTTAATCTCTTTAGTAAATTAGAATATAATTTTCCAGTAAAACTTATCTAATTTTTTCAAATATTTCATTTTTTTTTGTTATATAATTTTGTAACACTAGAAGCCTTCATGTGTGACCATTGCATTACTTACATCTAACTATATTTCATTATTTTATTTTATCAAAATTTGACTTTAATATATATTCTTTTCAAAAAATTAGAAATAATAATTTATTTTAGTTGTTTCTTATTTATTTTTATAATTTGTAATAATTTCAAATGTTATCATATTGAGATGAAAAAAAAGACCCTTGTCTTATCTCAATAAAGTTTATCCAAGAAGATAGTAATTTTAATAATTTTAAATATTGTTCTACAATATTCAGTTGTTTTAAGAGTAGTTTTATTTTGTACCTCTTCCAAACATCAAGGATATCACTCTTGATGTCCATGTTATTTTCGAATTCTACTTTCTCATAAAATATGACTCATTTGTTGAAAATTTTATTTTAATTAAGTTATATTACTAAGTAAACAAAAATCTCTTATAATGTGACCTTTAAGTTTCTTTGGTTTGGTAACACTATATTCTTGAATTTGTCTTACTTCAACCTAAATATATATATTTTCTTAATAATAAAAAAAAATTTATATATGCTTATTTACTTTGGTAATTCTAAATTATTTAAAATGAGCTCTCACTAAGATGAACAGAATGTGATTTGTCTCAACTTAAGCTGGGCTATATCCAGTTAAATGTTAATTTTTTATTTTTTTGAATTTTTTCTTTCTCTTGGACAGCATCACGAGACACTTCGATTCATTCCATATTTGTCGATCGACAATCTTATCCCTAATCTCCTTAATTTCTTCCAATATAACTTTCATATACTCCTTAACATTATTTTTTTTAAAATTTTTTTCTTTCATTTTATTTTTGGTATTTAATTACTTACTCATGTGAACTTAATATGGCCTTGAATTAGTTATATTACTTTGCTTAAATTTATCTTATTTTAGCATTATTATAAATTTATATGTAATTAAACAATAATTTAATACTAGTTTTTCTTAATTTTTTTTATTTTCTATGATTTGGCACCCTTTCCATGACTTTTTTAAGGATACTTAATTTGATGATCGAGTATGTTACACTCAATTTCTCTGGTATCGTCCAAAAAACATAAAAGAAAATATGAATCTCATTTCTTCAAAAGTTGTCTGATTAATATTTAAAATTATCATTAGAACCATCACGACATGTTATTTCAAACTAAAGCATCACTTCAATATTTTTTAATATTTTTTTTCTATTTAGGAATTCTTTATAAAACATTTCAACTCAAACGTGATTTAATTGTAAAGGATTTTATACTTGATCTCCTTAGTATATTCGAAAGGAATTTCCCCTATAAAATTATCTATTTCTCTTAAAATGTTTGCTTTTATTTTGTTATATTGCTATGTTGAAAAACTGTTATCCCATGACATTTACATCCATTTTTTTGTTATTTGACAGTTTCTTTAATTCAAAAATTATAATTTATTATTAATTAGTATTATTATTTTTTAATCATAGTAGCTCTAAATGAGGTGTAGTCAAGACGAAAGGAACTTCATATGACTCATCTTATGAAGCACAACCTACATATATATAATTTATTTTCATATTTAAAAAAAATATTTTGGAAGATTTGACAATGATTTTATAATTTAACTCATTTCTCTATTTTTTTTCTCTTTTATTTGGCTATATTACTATGAAACTCTAATTCTCCTCTCATTTGACCTCTAAATTATTTTGATTTTTTTTCATAATGTATTCCTTCAATTTATCTTATTTTAGGATTTATATTTGTCTAAACAATATTAAAATAACATTTTATGTTTATTTATGCTTAATTAGTTATTCAATTTAATGGAAATTCAAGAGGGGTGTTCGATCTTGATGAAATGAACGTTATTGTACTTGTCTCGAAGGCCTCATTCTAATTAAGTATTCTTTTTTTATAATTTCAGATGTTTTATTTTTCAAATGTTTTGGTATAGTTTACAAAAATATTCTATATTCTTTGCATTTTTTACTTGGATTTTGTCATATTACTAAGAAACTCTACTTCTCATCCCTTACGAGAAATTTAAATTTATACCAAATTTGGCAATTGGGTATGTTGCCCTCGATCTCCTTAACAACATGGAATGCAACTTTCTCATATAATGTATCTCATTTCTCTAAATTATTTTCTTTGATTTTTTATATTACTATTAAAGTTTAATTCTCCTCTTGTGTGACCTTTGCATCTCTTTGATTTGGTTACAATATATTATATTAATTTATCATATTTCAATAATACATATACTTAATATTAATTTGTTGTATTATTTGAACAAATTTAATTTTTTTAATTTTTAGTAATTTAAAATGAGGTGTGATCATAATGAAAATGGTTTTTGAACTTCTTTTCATGTGATCATTACAATTATGTATTCATTTTTATATGTTTTTTAAATATTTTTTTTCGTGGTTTTAATTTGTCGAATGAGACCATTCCAATGATACCTAATTTGATGATCGAGGATGCTGCACTTAATCCCCTTATATAACAGAATGTAATTATTTTGATGAATTTAATTATTTTCTTTAAATTTTCACTTGAATTGGTTATAATAATAAGAAACTTTATATTTGCTCCTATTTTAATTTTAATATATGTTTACATTACATTAAATTAAAAAAATTTAAATTATTAATTCTTTTTTACTATAGTGAATCATAGTAGTTCAAATGATGTTTGATCAAAGCAAAACAAACATCACATATTTATTTTTTTGTTAAATAATTTACATTATTGAGTTTTGTGATAATTTATGACAAATGCTAATTTTTACCAAATTTGATGAACGAGGAAGTTATACTCAACCTCAATATTATCATTGAATGCAAATTTAATGTATAATTCATCTCATTTCTTCAATATGCAGCATTGATTTGGTTATATTACTTGTAATTATAATTCTCATGTTGCATCTTCTTTAATACAATTTTATTTGCTTATATTACATTTGTTCAATTAATCTCCTTTTAGTTTTAATGTAAATTTACTTAATAGAAAAATTATATTTTTTTTATTAGTTGTGGTTATTTAATTCATAATTAGAAATAATTTAAAATTAGGAATGATTGAGACAAAAAATATTATTAGAGTCATCTTGATGACCTATTTCTAATTAAATATTTATTTTTATATTTCAAAATATTTTAATTCCAATGATTTTAACACACTTTTTGAGATATTAAATCTACACGATCTATTGATCATGGAGTTCACACTTAGTCCCCATAATATCTTGAAATGCAACATGCTTGTCTAATTTATGTTATTTCTCAAAACGTTTCATTATGGTTTCATTATATTACCATGAAACTGTTACATTCCTCTCATTTTGCCATAGATTGTTTTTATTTGCTAGTATTACATTACTTTGATTTGTCACATTAAAACATAAATGTATGTATCCATTTATATATATAACATTAAAATAATGATTGTGTTATTTAGGTTTACAACATTTTAAAACTCATAGTAATTCCAAATGAGTTCTGTTATAGAGAAAAATAAATTCATTGCACTTATCTAGACGAGCTCTAACTCAAAGTTCATTTCAATTTTTTAAGTAATTTATTTTTTTATTTATGCAACCTTTGCATTACACTTGATTCAAAAATGATAGCAAAGGATTTTACACTCGATCTTCTTAGTATCATGGAATATAACTTTCTCAAATAATTTATCTATTTTGTTTAAATTTTGCTATTTTGATTTGCTTAATTTATTTGTAACATAAAGTTTTCTTTCTTCTCACTTTCACATTTCTTTAATTTATTCATATTACATTACTTTAACTTATCTTATTTTAAATTTAATATATATTTTCATAATACGAAAATAATAATTTATTTGTCATTAATGTTTATTTTTGTTGGTTATTCATAGAGAGTCTAAATAAGGACCAACCAGGATCAAAAGAACATCATTAGACTCTTATAGACAACACCTATCCCTTTAAGTATTGTTTTTTTAATTATTTTAAATATTTAACTTTCTAGTATTTGGGTATCTTTTATGAGATATTTTTATACGTACCTAATTTCATGATCGTGAATATTACATTCAAATAGCTTAGTTTCTTAGAAAGCAACTCTCCATTATAATTTATCTCATTTCTCTAAAGTTTTTTCTTATTTGGTTGTATTACTATGAAACTTTATTGTCTTCTTATGTGAGCATTAAATTTCTTGGATTTGTTCGTAATACATCACATCAATTTACCACATTTTAGGTTTAATGTACATCTACTAAATATTGAAGAATACTTTGTTTTCATTTATTATTATTTAAATATTGTAATTCATAATACTTGCAAAATATTCTCTTTAAGCTCTTCCTAAACAAATACTGTTTTTATATTTTTAAAGTTTTAATTTTCTTGGGGTTTGCAATACTTTAAGAGTCAATTATATCTGCAACTAATTTCATGATCATTGATTTTACACTAGTTTCTCTTTCTACATTGAATGCACCTTTCCTAAGAAATTTAACTAATTTCTTGAATTTTTTTCTTTGGTTTTGTTATATTACTAAGAAACATTATTTCTCCTTTTTTGTCACCATTACATCACATTAATTTGGTGATACTAAATTTTTTCAATTTATATCACTTTAATATTAGTATAACTTATAATTATGTATTCTTATTTAGGGTTGTGATCATAGTAATTCCAAATGAGGTTTGATTGGGTTAAAACAAGGGTCATTAGAGATATCTTGTTGTGCCCTAACAAGTTAAATTTTTATTTTTTGTTTTTTAATTATTTAATTTTTTTCAGGCTTTCTATTGATTTATATGACATTTCAATTTGTACCTTGTTTGACTAATGAGGTTGTTACACATGATTTCCTTTGTATCATTGAATGCAATTTTTATATGCAATTTATCTCATTTTTTAAAAGTTGTTGCTTTGAATTGGTTGTTTTTCTATGTAACTCTAAATCTCCTCTCATGCCACCATTAAATTACTTTTTTGAGGTTACATTATATTCATTAAATTAATCTTATTTCAAGTTTAATATGCATTTTCATAATATTAAAATTCTATCTTATAATTCATTTTGTTTATTTACCTTTGTGAATCATAGTAATTTCGAATAAGGTATGATTGAGATGAAAAAGAAGTTTTTGAAAACATATCATATGCTTTATCCTATTAAATATTCTTTTTTGTATTTTCAAATATTTCATTTGCAATGATTTTGGCATGTATTACGAGAAATTGAATCTATAGATGGTTTAATGATCATGGATTTTACAATTCAACCTCTTAATAACTTGTAATCCAACTTTTATGCATAATTTACTTCTTTTTTTAAAATTTGTTGCTTTGGTCTTATTTAATTGTTATGAAACAATTATTCTCCTCTTATTTTACAATTAGATGTTTGTACCTAGCTTTTTATATTAATTTTGTCATTTCAACATCAATATATCTACTTTATATTAAAAAATAATTTTATTTATTTAAGTATTTTAATTTTGGTAATTTCAAAAAATTTCAAACAAGGTTCTATTAAGACCAAACAAATACCATTAGACTTGTCTTAACAAACCTCATCTAGCTAAAAAATTATTTTTATATTTTTAAATATTTTATTTTCTACGATTTTGCTATGCTATAAAAGAAATTTTATTTCATACCAAACATGATGATTACGGCATTACACTTTGACATCTTAGTATCTTTCAATGCCACTTCCTCATACAGTTTATCTCATTTTTCCTTATGTTTAGCAATATTTTGGTAATATTAATATGAAACTTCAATTCTTCTCTAATTTGACGATTAGATTACTTCGATTTTGTTATATCACATTGCATCAATTTATCTCATTTAAGGTTTTATATATATTTACTTATTCTTTAAATTTTAAATTTTTTTTACTAAATATGACTATTTACCTTGGCAATTCATCTTTATTCAAAAAGAGTTCAATTGAGATTAAATAAGAATCGTTAGAAACTTCCTATGGCCAACTATCTATAAAATATTCACTTCAATATTTCAAAATTTTTTCTTGAGTTTTGTCATGCTTTACGACAGTTTTTTTGCATTAGATTTGTCGATCAACGATTTTTTACACAACACCTTTTGTGTTATCTCCTTTATGCTATATTATATATTCATTTGATATCATCACAATAATTTGAGTTTTTTTATATTTATTTGCTTTGGTAGTTTGTAGTAATGCTAAATGTGGTCCAATTGAGCTAAAATAAATTATGTTGGACTCAAATTGATTATGTCTTATCCAATCAAAAATTCTATTTTTAAACTTTATAGTATATTTTAAGGTTTTGGCACACTTTATGAATCTTTGTTATTTGTACATAATTTGCAAATAATTGACATTGAACTCAATCTCAATAATATCTTAGAATACAAGTTCCTTATATAATTTAGCACATTAAAGTAAAATTTTTTGTTTTATTTGATTAAATTCTAGTGAAACTCTAATTCCCCTTCTATGAAATGCTTACATTACATTGATTTTGTCATATCACAATTCTTTAATTTATCTCATTAGAACTTTATTATATATTTACTTAGTAAAGAAATAATAATTTATTATTATTTATTCTTATTTATACAATCAATTTTTAGTAATTACAAATAAGGTCTAATTGAGACAAAATAATTATCATTGGACTTATTTACCTAATCTTTATACTATTAAAATTCAATTTTTTATTTTTTGAATATTTTATTACTTGATGGATGGGGAAGCTAGCCTAGATCTCCTCAAAATCCTTGATTATATATTTTCTCTTACAATTTATCTCATTTTCTACAAAGTTTTTTAAATTGATTTTGCAATATTATAGTTTAACTATAATGCTTCTCTCATGTCACCTTTGCATCACTTTCGTTTTGCATATTACTATGCTCCAATTAGTCATAATTATGTTATTCTTTTAATATTTTTTTAAATGGTTATATTTGCTTTGCAAGGCAACTTGATTGAAAAATCATTTAGCAATTAGGGATGTCACCTTCAATTTTCTTGGTGTGTTAGAATGTAAATTTCTTATACAATTTATAATATTTCTTTAAATTTTTTACTTTGATTTGGCCATATTACTATGAAACCCTATTTCTATTCTCTTGCGAGCTTTACAAAATTTTTATTTTATTATATTATATTGCTTTAATTTATCTTATTTAAGTTTTGATATGTATTAAAACTTATTTATTTTTGTAATACATAGTAGTTCTAAACGAGGTATGATTGAGACAAACATTCAACATTTGACTAGATGTGATGTCCTCTATGCTATTATGTATTCAATTTTAAAGATTTAAATATTTTTTTTATAAATTTCTCATGCTTTACCAGTTTTATATAGTCTACCTTAAGTGCCATTCTGATTCTTACTTTATGTCATGATCGAGCATTCTGCACTCTATCTTCACAGTGTCCTGGGCTACAACTTTCTATACAATTTATCTTGTTTCTTGAAATTTTTCATTTTAATTTTGGTTATATTACATTAAAACTATTACTCTTTACTTTTGTAACCTTTATATCACTTTGATTTGGTTGTATTATGTTCATTCCATTTATGACAATTTACCTTTTATATATATATATATATATGTACGTAAAATTAAAATAATAATTTACTATTATCTTTGCTTATTTATTTTGATAGTTTGTAATAATTTTAAATGAGGTCCAATTATGATGAAATAGAAATCATCGGACCCAACACAATGAGCCTTATCAAATTAAGTATTTATTTTTATATTCTTAAATATTTTTTTTAATAGTTTTAAAATTATTTTTGAGGTATTTTAATTTATAACTTATTTGATTATTGGGGATGCTACTACAATCTCATTTTTATCTTGAAATGTTACTTGGTGACATAATTTCTTATTTCTTCAAAGGTTTCAGCTTGATTTGGCTATTTTACCTTGAAATCCTAATTCTCCTCTTATTTGTCCCTTCCATCACTTTAATTTCTTCACGTTACATTCTTTAATTTATATTATTTTAGAGTTAATTTTTATTTACTTTGCATAAAGATAATAAATTCTTATTATTTATGCTTACTTATTTTGCTAATTCATAATAATTCCAAATTTGATCGAAATAATGCTTAACAAATGTCATTAGAGCTAGTTCCACAAGCAATACAAAATTAAATATTTTTTATCGCTTTAAATATTTTATTTTCCCTTGTTTTTGTATTTTAAGAGATAACTCGATTTCTTACCTTCTTCATTGATTGAGGATTTTACACTTGATTTTCTTATTATCTTGGTATACAATTTCCCTTTACAATTCACCTCATGCTATCAAATCTTTTATTTTAATTTAGTCACATTACTATTAGACTGCAAATCTCTTCTGATTTGACCATAACATTGATTTGATTTGGTAATATTATATTACTTTAATTTTTTTAAAGACATTTTAATAAACTGATTACTTGATACTAGAAAAAGAATTTATTATTAATTATGCTTCTTTATTTTTGGTAATTTGTAAAAATTTCAAATTACTACTCATCAAGACAAAATAAACATTATTGGACTTATCTCAACAAGCCTTATCCATCTAAAACATTATTTATATATTTTTAATATTTTAATTTAAAGGACATTTGCATGCTTTAACTTTCATTTGACTTGATAAATGATTTCACGGTCAAGGATGTTGCACTACATCTCCTTAGCATCTTAGAATGCAACATTCTCATACAATTTATCTTAATTTTTTAATTTTTTCTTTTGATTTGGTTATATTATTTTTTAAATATTAAATATCACCTCTTTGCACCACTTTGATTTTGTTATATTACATTTTTTGAACTTATCTCATTTATGTTCTAATATATACTTGCACAATATTATTATTTATCCTTATTTACTTTTGCAATTTGTGATAATTCCAAATGAGGTAATATAATACAAGCAAATGAAGGCAATGTAAAGCATACATAAGAGTTGATTTAGAGTCACATAAAAATATTACCAAATCAAAGAGAAAATTTTCAAGAAATTAGGTATATTAAAAAAAAAAGTTTTGTTCTATAGATAATAAGGAAATCAAGGGAAATATTCTCGATTATCATATCATCTACATATCAAAATGCCTTAAAAAGCATGTCAAAATTCAAAAAAAATTAAATATATGTATAAAAAATAAAATGTTGCATTTGCTAGGTCATGTTGAGGTGAGTTCAATGATGTCACTCCATTAGATCTTGTTTGGAATACCTACAAATTACCGAAGTAAAAATGTTTAGATAATAAAAAATTATTATTTTAATATTAAGTAAATATGTATATTAAAACTAAAATATGACAAATTGAAGTAACATATTATAAGCAAATCAAAGTTATATAAAGGTCGCATTCGAGGAGATTAAGAGCTACATAGTAACAAAACCAAACAAATTAAAAACTTTAAAGAGATGAGATAAACTATACATGACTGATTAATTCCAAAACACTAAAGAGATCGAGTATAACTTCATTAATCATTAAATTGTTTAAGAATTGAATTTCTTCTAAACTATTTCAAAACTCTTAAACATAAAAAATTAAAAAAATATAAAATGAATATCTAATTTATAGAACTTGTCAAGAACAATAAACTAACACTTATTTCAACCCATTTAACTTTGTTTAGAATTTATAAAAATTAAATTGACCAATAAATTAATATTTTTTATTATTTGAAAAGTGATTAATTTGAATAATATAATATAATAAACTCAAAGCATTATAATGGGCACTTAAGAATAGATTTAGAGTTATGGAAGAGTAAAACTAATTTAAAGTAAAAACTTCAGTGAAATAAGTTAAATTGTCTAGGAAAGATGCATTTCAAGATAATAAGGAGATTTAATGTAACATCTTTGAGCTTAAGATTATGTATAAATTAAAATGTCTTGTTAACACTATGAAATTACTACAAAATAAAATATTTAAAAATATAAAATTGAATATCTATATGGTTATATATAATTGAAACAAGTA
>JAIUJO010000019.1:5152265-5154765 GCA_023846275.1 Vanilla planifolia
GAAGAAGAAGAAGAAGAAGGAGTAGGAGTAGGAAGAGGAGGAGAAGAAGAGGAAGAAAGGGAAGAAGATGAAGAAAAAGAAGTAGAAGAAGAAGAAGAAGACAAAGAATAAGAAGAAAAAGAAGAAGAAGATGAATAAGAAGAATAAGAAGAAGTAGAAGAAGAAGAAGAAGAAGAAGAAAAAGAAAAAGAAGAAGAAAAGAAGAAGAAAAGGAAGAAGAAGAAGAAGAACAGGAAGAACAAGAACCAGAAGAAGATGATGAAGAAGAAGATCAAAAATAAGAAGTAGAAGAAGATGGTGAAGAAGAAGAAGAAGAAGAAGTAGAAAATGAAGAAGAAGATGAAGAAACGGAAGAAGTAGAAGAAGAAGAAGATCAAGAAACGGAAGAAGTAGAAGAAGAAGAAGATGAAGAAACGGAAGAAGTAGAAGTAGAAGAAGATGATGATGATGATGATGAAGAAGAACAAGAAGAAGAAGAAGAAGGCGAAGAAGAAAAAGAAGAAGAAGAAGAAGAAGAAGAAGTAGAAGAAGAAGAAGAAGAAGAAGAAGAAATAGAAGAAGAAAAAGAAAAATAATAAAAACAATAAGAAGAAGATGATGATGAAGAAGAAGAAGAAGATGATGATGACGATGAAGAAGAAGAAGATGATGATGATGATGATAAAGAAAGAGATGAAGAAGATGAATAAGAAGAAGAAGAAGAGGAAGTAGAAGAAGAAGACGATGATGATGATTAGGAAGTAGAAGTAAAAGAGGAAGAAAAACAAGATAATGAAGAAGAAGTGGGAGAAGATGAACAAGAAAATGAAGAAGAAGAAGTGGGAGAAGATGAAGAAGAAAAAGAAGAAGAAGAAGAAGAAGAAGAACAAGAAAATGTAGAAGAAGATGATGTGGAAGAAGAGCATGAATAAGAAGAAGAAGAAGATGATGATGATGGGGAAGGGGAAGAAGAAGAAGAAGAAGAAGAAGAAGAGGAAGAAGAAAAAGAAAAGGAAGAAGAAAAAGAAGGAGAAGAAGAAGAATAATAATAAAATAAGAAGAAGCTAAATAAGAAGATGAAGAAGGAGAAGTGGATGAGGAAGAAGAAGAAAAAGAAGAAGTTGAAGAAGAATGAGAAGAAGATGAAGAAGAAGATGATGAAAAAGAAGAAGAAGAAGAGCAACCTGAACAAGAAGAAGAAGAGGGAGAAGGGGGAGAAGAAGAAGGCGATGGAGAACAATATAAAGAAGAATGTGAAAAAAAGCAGGAGAAGAAGAAAAAGAAGGAGGAGAAGAAGAAGAAGGAGAGAACGAAGAAGAGAAGAAGATGAAGAAGAAAAAGATTTTGAAGAAGGAGAAAAAGCGAAATAATAATAATAATAATAATAAGAACAAAATGAAGAATAAGAAGAAGAAGGAGAAAAAGAAGAAGAAGAAGAAGAAGACGAAGAAGAAAAAGAAGAGGAAGAAGAAAGACATCAAGAAGAAGACGAAGAGGTAGAAGAAGGAGAAGAAGAAGAAGAAGAAGAAGAAGAATAAGAAGAAGTAGAATAAGAAGAACAATAAGAATGGGAAGAAGAAGTAGAAGAAGAAGAAAATGATGATGATGATGATGAAGAACTAGATGAAGAAAAAGATCACAAAGAAGAAGTAGAAGAAGATGAAGAAGAAGAAGAAGTACAAGAAGAAAAAGAAGAAGAAAAAGAAGAAGAAGAAGAAGTGGCAGAAGATGATGAAGAAGAATTAGATGAAGAAGAAGCAGAAGAAGAAGTAGAAGAAGAAGAAGAAGAAGAAGAAGAGGAAGAAGAAGAAAAAGAATAAGGAGAAGAAATAGCTGAAGAAGAAGAAGAAGAAGAAGTAGAAGAAGAAGTAAATGAAGAATGGGATGAAGAAGAAGGAGAAGAAGAGGAATAGGAAGAAGAAGAAGAAAAAGAAGCAAGAGAAAATTAAGAGGAAGAAGAAGAAGATGATGATGATGATGATGATGGAGAAGAAGAGGAAGAAAAAGAAGAAGAAAAGGAAGAAGAAGAAGATGAAGAAGTGATAGAATAAGAAGAAGAAGAAGAAGCGAAAAAAGAAGAGGAATTGCAATAGGAAGAGGAAGAAGAAGAAGAAGAAGAAGAAGAAGAGGATGAGAAAGAAGAAGAAGAAGAAGAAGAGGAAGATGAAGAAGATGAAGAGCAAGAAGATCAAGGAGTAGAAGAAGAAGATGATGAAGAAGAATAAGAAGAAAAAGAAGAAGAGGAAAATGGAGAACAAGAAGAAGAAGGAGAAGAAAAAGAGGAATAAGTGAAAGAAGTATAAGAAAAAGAAGAAGAAGAAGAAGAAGAAAATAGAGAAGAAGAAAGACTAAAAGAAGAAGAAGAAGAAGAAGAATAGGGAGATAAAGAAGAAGAAGAAGGATAAGAAGGTGGAATAGAAGAAGAAAAAGATTAAGAAGAAGAAGATGATGAGGAAGAAGGAGAAGAAGAAGGGGAAGAAGAAGAATATGAAAAAGAAGAGTAGGAAGAAGAAGAAGAAGA
>JAIUJO010000019.1:5162265-5172265 GCA_023846275.1 Vanilla planifolia
AGAAGAAGAAGAAGAAGAAGTAGAAGAAGTAGAAGAAGTAGAAGTAGAAGAAGAAGAAGGAAAAGAATGGGAATACGAACAATAATAAAAACAATGATAATAATAATAATAATAATAATTATAATAAGTAGAAGAAGAAGAAAAAGAACGAGAAGAAGAAGAAGAAGAAGAAGGAGAAGAAAGAGAAGAAGATTAAGTAGAAGAAGAAGAGGAAGGCGAACATGAAGAAGAAGAGGAAGAAGAAGAAGGAGGAGAAGAAGAAGAAGTAGAAGATGAAGAAGTGGAAAAAGAAGAGGAATTAGAAGAAGAAGAGGAATTAGAACAGTAAGAGGAAGAAGAAGAAGAAGAAGAAGAAGAAGAAGAAGAAGAGGAAGAAGATAAAGAAGAAGAAGAAGAGGAAGAAGATGAAGATCAAAAGAATAAGAAGAAAATGAAGAAGAAGAAGAAGAGCAAAATGAATAGAACAAGAATAAGAAGAAAAAGATGAATATGACAAAGAAGTAGAAGAAACAAAACAAGAGAAAGAAGTAGAAAAAGAAGAAGAATAAAGGGATGAAGAAGGCAAACAAGAAGAAGAAGCAGGTGAAGAAGAAGAAGAAGATGAAGAAGAAGAAGAAGAAGAGAAAGAATAAGAAGAACAAGTTGAAGAAGAAGAAGAAAAAGAAGTAGTAGAAGTAACAGTTGTAGAAGAAGAACATGAAGAAGAAGTCGACAACGAAGATGAATAAGAGGAAGAATCAGAAGAAGACAGAGAAGAAGACGATGTAGAAGAAGAAGAAGTAGAAGTAGATGAAGAAGAAGAAGTAGAAGAAGAAGAAGAAGAAGAAGAGGAATAGGAAGAAGACGAAGAAGAAGAACAAGTAGGAGGAAAAGCTGGAGAAGAAGCTGGAGATGGAGAAGAAGAAAAAGATGAAGAAGATAAAAAAGAAGAAGAAGAAGATGAAAACAATGAAGAAAAAGAAGTAGAAGAAGAAGAAGAAGAAGAATAAGAAGAAGAAGAAGAAGAATTATAAGAAGAAAAAGAAGTAGAAGAAGAAGAAGAAGAATAAGAAGAAGAAGAAGAAGAAGAAGAAGAATTATAAGAAGAAAAAGAAGAACAAGATGAAGAAGGCAATAAATGTGGAGAAGAAGTCGAAGAAGATCAAGTAGAAGAAGTAGAAGAATAACAAGAAGAAGATGATGAACAAGAAGAAGAAGTAGAAGAAGAAGAAGAAGAAGAGGTAGAAGAAGTAGAAGAAGTAGAAGAAGAGGCAAAAGTTCCAGAAGAAGAAGAATAAGAAGAAGAAGGAGAAAAAGAAGAAGAAGAAGTCAAAAAAGAGGAGGAAGAAGAAGAAGAAGTAGTAGAACTAGTTATTGAAGAAGAAGTGGAAGAGGAAGAAGAGGAAGAAGAAGAAGAAGTAGAACATGAAAAAGAAGAAGAAGAAGAAGAAGAAGATGATGAAGAAGAAGAAGAAATATAATAATAATAAAAATAATAAGATGATGATTATGAGTTTGATGGGGAAGAAGAAATGCAAGAAGAAGAAAAGAAGAAGATGTAGATGATGAAGAAGAAGAAGAATTACAAGAAGAAGAAGTTGGATTAGAAGAATAAGTCGAAGAACAAGAAGAAGAAGAAGATGATGAAGAAGAAGAACAGAAAGAAGAACAAGAACAAGAAGAAGAAGAAGAGGAAAAATATGAAGATGAAGAAAAAGATGACGAAGAAGAAAAAGGAGGAGAAGAAGTAGTAGTAGTAGAAGAAGAAGACGAAAAAGAAGAAGGAGAGGAAGTAGAAGAAGAAGAGGAAGAAGAAGAAGAAGAGGAAGAAGAAGTATAAGAATAACAACAAGAAAGAGGAGAAGAAGAAGTAGTAGTAGAAGAAGAAGAAGAAGAAAAAGAAGAAAAAGGATAGGAACAAGAAGAAGAAAAAGATGATGATTAAGATGACGAACAAAAAGAAGAAGAAGAAGAAGAAGAAGAAGAAGAGGAAGAGGAAGAAGGAGGTGGAAAACAAGAATACGAAGCAGGAGATAAATAGGAAGAAAGAGAAGAAGATGAAGAAAAAGAAAAAAGAAGAAGTAGATGAAGAATAAGCAGAAGAAGAAGAAGAAGAAGAAGAAGATGAAGAAGAAGTAGTTAACGAAGAAGAAGAAGAAGACGAAGAGGTAGAAAATTAAGAAGAAGATGAAGAAATGAAAGAAGAAGAAGAAGAAGAAGAAGTAGGAGATGAATATGAAGAAAGAGAAGAAGATGAAGAAAAAGAAGAAGAAGAAGAAGAAGACGAAGTATAAGACGAAAAAGAAGAAGAAAAAAATGAAGAAGAAGAAGAAGAAGATGATGATGATGATGATGATGATGAAGAATGGGAAGTAGAAGAAGAAAAAGAAGAGGAAGAAGAACAAGATGAAGAAGAAGATCAAGAAGAAGTAGAAGTAGG
This sequence comes from Vanilla planifolia, assembly GCA_023846275.1. Classification (NCBI taxonomy): domain Eukaryota; kingdom Viridiplantae; phylum Streptophyta; class Magnoliopsida; order Asparagales; family Orchidaceae; genus Vanilla; species Vanilla planifolia. Next base: position 5,164,685 of record JAIUJO010000019.1, read on the forward strand.
AAAAGAAGAAGAAGAAGTAGAAGATGATGAAGAAGAAGAAGTTAACGAAGTAGAAGAAGAAGATGAAGAAAGGAAAGAAGAAGAAGAAGAAGAAGAAGAAGAAGATGTAGATGAAGAAGAAGAGGAAGAAGAAGAAGGAGAAGAAGAAGAAGAACAAGAAGTAGAAGAAGAAGGAGAAGGAAAAGGAGAAGAATAAGAACTAGTAGTAGAGGTAGTAGAAGAAGAAGAAGAAGAAGAAGTAGAAAAATAATAACAACAATAAGAAGATGAAGTTGATGAAGAAGTAGAATAAGAAGGAGATGATGATGATTATGATGATGATGACGATGAAGAAGAAGAAGAAAATGCTAATGATGATGAAGAAAGAGATGAAGAAGATTAAGGCAAAAAAGAAGAAGAAGAGGAAGAAGAAGAAGAAGAGGAAGAAAAACGACAAGAAGAAGAAGAAGAGGGAGAAGAAGAAGAAGAACAAGAACAAGAACAAGAAGAATAATAATAATAATAGTAGTAGTAATAACAATAATAATAATAATAATAAGAGGAAGAAGAGGAAGAATAAGAAGTAGAAGAAGAAGATGTGGAAGTAGTGTAAAAAGAAGAAGATGATGATGATGAACATGAAGAAGAAAAATAAGAAGAAGAAGAAGAAAAAGAAGAAGACATAGAAGAATAGAAAGATGAAGAAGAAGAAGAAGAAGAGGAAGAAGATGAAGAAAAGGAGGAAGAAAAAGAAGAAGAAGAAAAAAAATAAAAAAAGAAGAAGATGATGATGATGAACAAGAAGAAGAGGAAAAAGAAGAAGAAAAAAAATAAGAAGTTGAAGAAGAAGATGAAGAAGAAGAATAATAAGAATAAGAAGAAGAAGAAAAAAAAGAAGAGGAAGAAGAAAAAGAAGAAGACGATGATGATAATGATGAAGAAGAAGAAAAGGAAGCTGAATAATTGTAATAATAATAATAATAACAATAATAACAATAATAATAATAATAATAATAATAATAATAATAATAATAAGAGGAGGAAGAAGACGAAAAAGTAGGAGAAGAGGAAGAAGAAGGAAAACAAGAAGAAGAAGAAGAAGAAGAAGAAAAAGACAAAGTGTATGAAGATGAAATGATGAAGAAGAAGAAGTAAAAGAAGAACAAGAAGAAGGGGAAGAAGAAGAAGAAGTAGAATAAGAAGAAGAAGACAAAAGGGAAGAACAAGGAGAAGAAGTAGAAGAAGAAGATGACGATGATGAAAAACAAGATGAAGAAGAAGATCATGAAGAAGAAGTAGAACAAGATGATGAGGAAGAAGAAGAATAAGAAATGGAAGAAGAAGAAGAAGAAGAAGAAGAGGAGGAGGAGGAAGTGGCAAAAGATGTTGAAGAAGAAGAAGAAAACGAAGAAGAAGAAGATAAAGGACGAGGAGAAGAAGAAGAAGACGAAGAAGAAGAAGAAGAAGAAGAAGAATTATTTGAAGAAGAAGGACAAGAAGAAGTGGAAGAAGAAGAAGAAGAAGAAGAAATAGAAGTAGAAAAAGTAGCAGAAGCAGAAGAAGAAGTTGAAGAAGAAGAAGAAGAAGAAGAATAGGAAGAAGAAGAAGAAGACGAGGAATAAGAAAAAGAAGAAGAAGAAGAAAAATAAGGAGAAGAAGAAGAAGAAAAAGGACTTCAAGAAGAAGAAGAAGAAGAAAAAGAAGAAGAAGAAGGAGAAGAAGATTAAAATGAAGAAGAAGAAGAAGATGTGGATTAAGAAGAAGATGAAAAAGTAGAGGAACAAAAAGATGAAGAAGAAGAAGAAGATGAAGAAGTGGTAGAAGAAGTGGAAAAAGAAGAGGAATTAGAAGAAGAAGGGGAATTAGAATAGGAAGGGGAAGAAGAAGAAAAAGAAGAAGAAGAAGAAAAAGGTGAAGAGGATAAGCAAGAAGAACAAGAAAAAGAAGAAGAGGAAGTAGAAGAAGAAGGGGAAGGGGAAGAAGATCAAGGAGAAGAAGAAGTAGAAGAAGATGATGATGATGATGATGAAGATGAAGAAAAATTAGAAGAAAAAGAAGAAGAAGAAGAGAAAATTGAGGAAGAAGAAGAAGAAGAAGAAGAAGAAGAAAAACATGTATAACAGAAAGAAGTAGAAGAACAAAAAGAAGAAGAAGAAGAAGAAGAAAATGAAGAAGAAGAAAGGGAAGAAGAAGAAGAAGAAGAAGAAGGAGAAGGAGAACAAGAAGAATAAGAAACAGAAGGAGTAGGAGAAGGAGGGGAAGAAAAAGAAGACGAAGAAGAAAAAGGAGAAGAAGAAGAGAAAGAAGAAGAAGAAGAAGAAGAAGAAGATGAGGAGGAAGAAGAAGAAGAAGAAGAAGAAGATGATGTTGAAGAGGAAGAAGATGAGGAAGAAGATCAAGTAGAAGAAGAAGAAAAAGAAGATGATAAAGAAGAAGAAAAATAACAATAAGAAGAAGAAGATGAAGAAGAGAAAAAAGAATGAGAAAAAGTTGAAGAAGAAGAAGAAGAAGAGGAAGAAGCAGAAGAAGAAGAATTAAAAGAAGATAAAGAAGAAGAAGAAGAAGAAGAAGAAGAATACAAATAAGAAGAAGAAGAAGAAGAATACAAATAAGAAGAAGAAGAAGAAGAAGAAGAGGAAGAAGTCGAAAAGGAAAAAGAAGAAGAAGAAGAAGAAGAAGAAGAAGAAGGAGAAGAAGAAGAAGAAGGAGAACATGATGAGGAAGAGAGAGAAAAAAAGTAGTAGAAGAAGAAGAAGATGAAGAAGAAGAAGAAGAGGAAGAAGAAGAAGAAGAAGAAGAAGAAGAAGAGAAGGCAGAGGAAGAAAAAGAAGTGAAAGACAAAGAAGTGCAAGAAGTAGATGAAGTAGAACAAGAAGAAGAAGATGACAAAGAAGAAAAAGAAGTTGATGGTGATTATGATGTTGATGAAGATGATGAAGATGAATAAGAACAAGAAGAATAAGATGAAAATGAAGGAGAAGAAGTAGAAGAAGAAGAAGAAGAAAAAGTGAAAGAGGATGATGAAAAATAAGAAGAATAAGTACATGAAGAAAAAGAAAAAGAAGAAGAACAAGAAGTTGAAGTAGTAGTAGTAGAACAACAAGAACAACAAGTAGAAGAAGAAAAAGAAGAGGAACAAGACGAAGACAAAAGATTAAGAAGAAGAGGAAGAAGAACAAGAAGGGAGAGAAGAAGAAGAAGAAAAACAAGAAGAAGATGTAGAAGAGGAGGAAAAAGTAGAAGAAGAATTAGAAGAGGAAGAAGAAGAAGAAGAAGAAGAAGAAGGGGAAGAAGAAGAAGAATTAAAAAAGAAGAAGAAGAAGAAGAAGAGAAAGAAGAGGAAGAAAAAGAAGTGAAAGACGAAGAAGAAGTGGAAGAAGCAGAAGAAGTAGAAGAAGAAGAAGAAGGAGAGGCTAAAGAAGAAGAAATAGAAGTTGATGGAGAAGAAGAAGGAAAAGAAGAAGATGATGATGAAAAATAAGAAGGATAAGTAGATGGAAAAGAAGAAGCAGAAGAAAAAGGAGAAGGGGAAGAAGAAGAAAAAGAGGAAGAAGAAGTAGAAGAAGAAGAAGAAGAAGAAGTAGAAGAAGAAGCTAGAGAAGCTGAAGAAGTAGAAGAAGAAAAAGATGAAGAAGAAGAAGAAGAAGAAGCAGAAGAAGAAGAAGTCGATGACAAAGAAGAAGAAGAAGTAGACGAAGAAGAAGAAGAAGAAGAAAAAGAAGAAGAAGAAGAGGAAAAGAAGAAGTAGAAGAAGAAGAAAGGGAAGAACAAGAATAAGAATAATAATTATAAAAAGAAGAAGAAGAAGAAGAAAAAGATGAAGAAGAGGAACCAAGAGAAGAAGAAGTAGAAGAAGAAGAAAAAGATGAAGAAGAATGTGTAGAAAAAGAAGAAGAAGAAGAAGAAGAACCAGAAGAAGAACAGAAAGAAGAAGTAGAAGAGGTAGAAGAAGAAGAAGAAAAAGAAGAGACACAAGGTGAAGAAGAAAAAGAAGAAGAAGAAAAAGAAGAAAAAGAAGAAGAAGAAGAAGTGGTAGGAAATGAAGAAGAAGATGAAGAAACGAAAGAAGAAGAAGTAGAAGAAGAAGAAGATATAATAACAACAATAAGTAGAAGAAGATGTTCACAATTATCGAGAAGAAGAAGATGAAGAAGAAGAAGAAGAAAAAGATGACGATTTAGATGATTAAGAAGATGTAGAAAAAGAAGAACAGGAATTAGAAGAAGAAGAAGATGAATTAGAAGAACAAGAAGAAGAAGAATTAGAAGAAGAAAAAGAAGAAAAAGAAAAAGAAAAAAAAGTAGAAGAAGTAAAAGAAGATGAAGAAGAGGAAGTAGTAGAAGAGGAGCAAGAGGAAAAGAAGAAGTATAAGAAGAAGACCAAGACGAAGGAGAAGAAGAACAAGAACAAAAAGAAGAAGAAGAAGAAGAAGAAGAAGCAAAAGAACAAGACAAAGAAGAAGAAGAAGAAGAAGAAGAAGAACGAGAAGAAGAAGAAGAAGAAGAAGAAGGAAAACAAGAAGAAAAAGAAAAAAAAGAATAAGTAGAAGGCAGAGGAGGAGGAGATGGAGGAGGAGGAGAAGAAGAAGAAGAAGAAGAAGAAGAAGAAGAAGAAGAAGAAGAAGAAGAAGTGGAAGAAGAAGAAGAAGCAGTAGTAGAAGAAGAAGAAAGAGAAGAAGAAGAAGAAGAAGAAGAAGAACTAGAAGACAAAGAAGAAGAAAAAGAAGAAGATCAAGAAGACGAATAAGAATAACAATAAGAAGAAGAAGAAGAAGAAGAAGAAGAATAAGATGAAGAAGAAAGGGAGGAAAAGAAGAAGAAGATGATGATGATGATGATGAAGTAGAAAAAGAACAAGATGATGAAAAGATCAAGAAGAAGATGAAGTAGAAGAAGTTGAAGAAGAAGAAGAAGAAGAAGAAGAAGCAAAAGATGGAGAAGAAGAAGAAGAAGAAGATGAGCTAGAAGATAAAGAAGAAGATTAGGAAATGGAAGAAGAAGTAGAAGAAGAAGAAGAAGAAGAAGAAGAAGAAGAAGATGATGATGAGGTAGAAGATAAAGATGAAGATTAAGAAATGGAAGATAAAGCAGAAGAAGAAGAAGAAGAAGAAGACAAAGAAGAAGAAGAAGAAGAAGAAGAAGGAGATGAATAATTAAAAGAAGTAGATGATGATGATGAAGAAGAAAAAAATGATGAAGAAGAAGATAAAGAAGAAGTTGAAGAAGAAGAAGTAGAAAGAGAAGAATATGAAGAAGAAGTAGAAGAAGAAGAAGTAGAAGTATAAGATGAAGAAGAATTAGAAGAAGAAAAAGTGAAATTAGAAGAAGAAGAAGATGGTGAAGAAGTTCAATAAGAAGAAGTAGAAGAAGACAAAGAAAAAGAAGAAGTAGAAGAAGATGAAGAGGAAGAAGATCAATGAGAAGAAGTTGAAGAAGAAGATTATGAAGATGAAGAAGAAGTAAAAGAAGAAGAAAAAAAAGAAGAAGAAGAAGAAGAAGAGCAAAAAGAAGAAGAAAAAGAAGAAGAAGAAGAGAAAGAAGAAGAAGAATAAGATTAAGAATAAGAAAAAGAAGAAGAAGAAGAAGAAGAAGAAGAAGAATGACAAGAAGATGAAGAAGAAAAAGATGAAGGAGAAGAAGAAGAACAAGAAGAAGGAGAAGAAGAGAAAGGAAGAGGAGAAGAAGAAGGTGAAGAAGAAGAAGAAGTAGTAGAAGAAGAAGAAGAAGAAGAAGAAAATGAAGACGTAGAAGATGAAGACGAACAAGAAGAAGAAGAAGAAGAAGATAAAGAAGGAGAAAAGGAAGAAGAAGAAGAAGAAGAAGAAGAAGGGGGAAAAAGAACAAAAAGTAGTAGAAGAAGAAGTAGAAGAAGAAGAAGAAGATGAGCAACATGATCAAGAAGAAGAAGAAGATGACTATTTAGAAGAAGAAGAATAATAACAAGAAGAAGAACACGATGAAGAAGGCGAAGAAGAATAGGAAGAAGAAGATGAAGAAGAAGAAGACGAAGAAGAAGAAGGTGATGAAGAAGAAGAAGAAGAGGAAGAAGAAGAAGAAAGGAAGAAGAACAAGAAGAAGAAGAAGAAGACCATGTAGAAGAAGAAGAAGGAGAAGGAGAAGGAGAAGTAGAAGAAGAAGACAAAGAAGAAGAAGAAGTAGAAGAAGATGGAAAAGAAGAAAAATAAGAAGAAGAGAGAAGAAGAAGAAGAAGAAGAAGAAGAAGTGAATGAAGAAGAAGAAGAACCAGAAGATGAAGAAGAAAGAGAAGAAGAGAAGAAGAAGAAAAAGAAGAAGAAGAATTTGAAGAAGAAGATGAAGAAGAAGAAGAAGAAGACAAAGAAGAAGAAGAAAAAGAAGAAGATCAAGAAGAAGAATAAGAAGAAGAAGAAGAAGAAGAACAAGAATAAGATGAAGAAGAAAGGGAAGAAAAGAAGAAGTAGAAGAAGAAGAAGATGAAGAAGAAGAAGAAAAAGAATAAGATGAAGAGAATGATTATGAAGAAGATGAAGTAGAAGAAGTTTAAGGAGAAGAAGAAGAAGAAGAAGAAGAAGAAAAAGAAGAAAATGAAGAAGAAGAAGAAAAAGAAGAAGAAGTTGCAAAAGATAAAGAAGGACATGAAAAAAGGAAGAAAAAGAAGAAGAAGAAGACGCAGTAGAAGAAGAAGAAGAAGAAGACAAAGAAGAAGAAGAAGAAGGAGACGAATAATTAGAAGAAGTAGGAGTGGAAAAAGAAAAAGAAGAGGAAGAAGAAGAAGAAGAAGAAGTAGAAGAAGAAGAAGAAAAAGGAGATAAATGAAAATAAAAATAAGAAGAAGATGATGACGATGATGATGATGATGATGATGCGGAAGAATAGGAAGAAGATGGAGAAGTAGAAGAGGAAGAGGAAGAAGAAGAAGAAGATTATGATGGACAATGAGATGAAGAAGAAGAAGATGATGATGATGATGATGATGATCATGACGATGCAGAAGAAGAAGAAGATGAAGAAGAAAGAAGATGATGAAGAAGAAGAAGATAAAAAAGAACAAGTTGAAGAAGTTGAAGAAGAATAAAAAGAAGAAGAACAGTAAAAGAAGAAGAATAATTAGAAGAAGAAAAAGTGGAACAAGAAGAAGAATAAGAAGAAGATGAAGAAGAAGAAGCAGAAGAAGACAAAGAAAAGGAAGAAGAAGAAAAAGAAGATGAAGAGGAAGAAGATCAATGAGAAGAAGAAGAAGATCACGAAGAGGAAGAAGAAGTAGAAGAAGAAGGAGAAGGAGAAGAACAAGAAGAAGAAGAGAAAGACGAAGAAGAGGAAGAAGAAGAAGAAGAAGAAGATGAAGAATAATAATAAGTTGAGGAAGAAGAAGAAGAAGAAGTAGGAGAAAAAGAAGAATATGAAGAAGAAGAAGAAGAAAGGGAAGAAGATGAAGAAGAAAAAGATGAAGGAGAAGAAGAAGAAGAAGGAGAAGAAGGAGGAGGAGAAGGAGAAGAAGATTAAGGTGAAGAAGAAGAAGAAGAAGTAGTGGAAGAAGATGAAGAGGAAGAATAAGAATAAGAGGAAAGAAGAAGAAGAAGAAGATAAAGAAGAAGAAAAGAAAGAAGAAGAAGAAGAATAGGAA
>JAIUJO010000019.1:5174765-5180287 GCA_023846275.1 Vanilla planifolia
GACAAAAAAGTAGAAGAAGAAGAAGAAGAAGATGAGGAAGATGAAGAAGATGAGGAGGAGAATTAGAAGAAGAAGAAGAAGAAAAAGTAGAAGAAGAGGAAGAAGAAGATGAAGAAGAAGATTAAGAAGAAGAATAAAAAGAAGGAGAACAGAAAGAAGAAGAAGAAGAATAAGTAGAAGTAAAACATGAGGAAGAAGTAGAAGAAGAAGAAGAAGAAGAACATAACAACAACAACAAGAAATGAAGAAGTAGGAGAAAAAGAAGAAGGAGAAGAAAAAAAGAAGTAGAAGAAGAAGAAAAAAAGGAAGTGGAAGAAGAAGAAGAAGAGGAAGAAAAAAAGGACAAGAAGAAGAAGAAGAAGTGGAAGAGGAAGAAGAAGAAGGAGAGGAAGAAGAAGAACATGAAGAAGCAGAAGAAGAAGAACAAGAATAAAAAGAAGAAGAAGAAGTAGAAGATGAAGAGAAGAAGAGGAAGAAGAAGAAGAAGAAGAAGAAGAGAAAGAGGAAGAGAAAGAAAAGGAAGAAGAATAAGAACTCATGGAAGTAGAAGAAGAAGAAGACGTAGAAGAAGAAGAAGAAGAAGAAGAAGTAGAAGAAGAAGAAGATGATGATGATGATGAAGAACAAGAAGAAGAAGAGGATGAAGAAAAAGAACATGATGAAGAAGAGGTAGAAGAAGTAGAAGAAGAAGAAAATGAAGAAGAAGATGGAGAAGAGAATGAGAAAAGAAGAGAAAGAAGAAGAAGAAGAAGAAGAAGAAGAAGATTGAGAAGGCGAAGAAGAAGATAAAGAAGTAGAAGAAGAACAAGAAGAAGAAGAAGACGTAGGAGAGGAAGAATTGGAAGAAGGAGGAGGAGAAGAAGAAGAAGAAGAAGAAGAAGAAGAAGATGAAAAAGATGAAGAATAAGGAGAAGAAGAAGAAGAGAAGGAGAAGAAGAAGAAGGAGAAGAAGAAGAAAAAAAGAAGGAGAAGAAAGGGAAAAAGAAACAGGAGAAGAAGAAGAAGAAGAAGAAGAACGAGAAGAAGAAGAAGACGAAGAAGAGAAAGACAAAGAAGAATGAGACGAAGAAGAAGTGGAAGCAGAATAATAATAATAATAACAACAATAATAACAAGTGGAAGAAGAAGAAGGAGAACAAAAGAAAAAGAAATGGAATAATAAAATAATAATAATAATAATAATAAGTTGAAGAAAAAAGAATATGATATAGAATAGGAAAAGGAAAAAGAAGAAGAAAAATGAGAAGATAAAGAATAAGAAGAAGATGATGATCAAGAAGAAGAACAAGAGGAGAAAGATGAAGAAGAAGAAGAAGAAGAAGAAGAAGGGGAAGAAGAAGAAAAAGAATGAGGAAGAAGCAGAAGAAGTAGAAGAAGAAGAAAAAGAAGAAGAAGAAGAAGATGAAGAAGTAGAAGATGAAGCTAGAGAAGAAACTGAAGAGTAGAAGAAGAAAAAGATGAAGAAGAAGAAAAAGAAGTAGAAGAAGAAGAAGAAGAGTTGATGACAAAGAAGAAGAAGAAGTAGAAGAAAAAGAAGAAGAAGAAGAAGAAGAAGTAGAAGAAGAAGAAATGAAGAAGTAGAAGAAGAAGAAAGGGAAGAAGAAGAATAAGAATAATCATTATAAAAGAAGAAGATGAAGAAGAAAAAGATGAAGAGGATCAAGGAGAAGAAGAAGTAGAAGAGGAAGAAAAAGATGAAGAAGTATATGAAGAAGAAGAAGAAGAAGAGGAGAAAGAAGAGGCAGAAGAGGTAGAAGAAGAACAAGAAGAAGTGGTAGAAGGTGAAGAAGAAAAAGAAGAAGAAGAAGAAGAAAAGAAGAAGAAGTAGAAGAAGTGGTAAAAAATGAAGAAAAAAATGAAGAAACGAAATAAGTAGTAGAAGAAGAAGAAGATGAACAAGAAGAAGAAAAAGAAGTAGAAGTAGTACAAGATTAAGAAGATATAATAACAACAAGAACAAGAAGAGATGATGATGATTATGGAGAAGAAGAAGAGGAAGAAGAAGAAGAGGAGAATAAGTAGCGGTAGAAGAAGAAGAAAAAGATGAAGATGTAGATGATGAAGAAGATGTAGAAAAGGAAGAAGAGGAATTAGAAGAAGAAGAAGATGAATTAAAAGAAAAAGAAGATTAAGAAGAAGAAGAAGAACAAAAAAAACGAAGAAATAAAAGAAGATGAAGAGGAAGAGGAAATAGTAGAACAAGAGGAAGACGAAAAGAAGAAAAAGTTCAAGAAGAAGAACAAGAAGGAGGAGGAGGAGAAGAAGAAGAAGAAGAAGAAGAAGAAGAAGAAGAAGAAGGAGAAGTAGAAGAACAAGACAAAGAAGAAGAAGAAGAACAAGAAGAAGAACAAGAACAAGAAAAAGAAAAAGAATAAGAAGAATAAGGAGAAGCAAGACGAGGAGGAGTAGAAGATGAAGAAGAAGAAGAAGAAGAAGCGGAAGAAGAAGAAGAAGTGGAAGAAGAAGAAGCACCAGAAGAAGTAGAAGAAAGAGAAGAAGAAGAAGAAGAAGACAAAGAAGAAGATCAAGAAGACGAATAAGAATAAGAAGAAGAAGAAGAAGAAGAAGAATAAGATGAAGAAGAAAGGGAGGAAAAGAAGAAGAAGGAGAACAAGAAGAAGATGATGAAAAAGAAAAAGAACAAGATGATGAAAATGATCAAGAAGAAGGTGAATTAGAAGAAGTTGAAGAAGAACAAGAAGAAGAAGAAGAAGAAGAAGAAGATGAAGAAGAAGAAGAAGTAGAAGAAAAAGAAGAAGAAGAAAAGGAAGAAGAAGAAGAAGAAAAAGAAGAAGGAGATGAATAATTAGAAGAAGTAGAAGTAGGAGAGGAAGAAGAAGAAGTAGAAGAAATATAAGAAGTAGAAAAAGACAAAGAAGAAGAAGAAGAAAAATAACAATAAAATAAGAAGAAGAAGATGATGATGATGCTGATGATGATGATGAGGAAGAAGAGAAGTAGAAGAAGAAGAAGAAGAAGATTTTGATGAAGAATGTGATGAAGAAGAAGAAGAAGAGGAAGTAGAAGAAGAAGAAGAAGAGGAAGAAGAAGTAAAAAAAGAAGAACTTGAAGAAGAATTGGAAGATTAAGAAGAAGAGGAAGAAAGAAGAAGACGACGAATAAGATGATGATGATGATGATGATTATCAAGAAGAAGAAGATGATGAAAAAGAAAAAAGATGATGAAGAAGAAGAAGATAAAAAAGAAGTTGAAGAAGAAGAAGTAGAAGAAGAAGAATATTAAGAAGTAGTAGAAGAAGAAGAAGTATTAGAAGAGGAAGAGTTAGAAAGAAGAAAAAGTGGAATAAGAAGAAGAAGAAGAAGGTGAAGAAGATGAAGAAAAAGAAGGAGAAGAAGACGAATAAAATGATGAAGAAGTAGAAGAAGATGAAGAGGAAGAAGAAGAAGATCATGAAATGAAGAAGTAGAAGAAGTAGAAGAAGAAGAAGAAGAAGAAGACAAAGACGAAGAAGAAGAAGAAGAAGAAGAAGAAGAGAAAGAAGAAGAATAATAAGAATAAGAATAAAAAGAAGAACAAGAAGAGGAAGAAGAAGAAGAAGAAGAAGAAGAAGCAGGAGAGGAAGAAGAAGAAGATGATGAAGAAGAAGAAGAAGAAGCAGGAGAAGAGGAGGTAGAAGATAAAGAAGAAGAAGAAAAGGAAGAAGAAGAAGAAGAAGAAGAAGAAGAAGTCGTAGAAGAAGAAAAAGAAGAAGAAGAAGACAAAGAAGAAGAAGAAGAAGAAGATGATGATGTAATAATTAGAAGAGTAGAAGTAGGAGAGGAAGAAGAAGTAGAAGAAGAAGAAGAATAATAATAAGAAGAAGAAGTAGTAGTAGAAGAAGAAGAAGAAGAAGAAAGAAGAAGAAGAAGAGGAAGCAGAAGAAAAAGAAGAAGAAGAAGTAGAAGAAGTTGAAGATTAAGAAGAGGAAGAAGAAGTAGAAGAAGAAAAAGAAGAAGAATAAGATGATGATGATCATGATCATGATGATGAAGAAGAAGAAGATGGTGAAGAAGAAGAAGATAATGAAGAAAAAGATGATGATGAAGAAGAAGATAAAAAGAAGTTAAAGAAGGAGTAGAAGAAGAAGAATATGAAGTAGAAGAAGTAGATGAAGAAGAAGTATAAGAAGAAGAAGAATTAGAAGAAAAAAAAGTGGAATAAGAAGAAGAAGAAGAAGGTGAAGAAGATGAAGGAGGAGCAGCAGAAAAAGATGAAGAAAAGTAAGAAGTAGAAGAAGATGACAAGGAAGAAGATCAATGAGAAGAAGAAGAAGAAGATCACGAAGATGAAGAAGTAGAAGAGAAAGAAGAAGAAGTCGAAGAAGAAGAAAAGAAAGAAGAAGAAGAATAAGAATTAGAATAAGAAGAAGAATAAGAAGAGGAAGAAGAAGAAGAAGCAGGAGAAGAAGAAGAAGAAGAAGAAGAAGAAAAATAAGAAAGAGAAGAAGATGAAGATGAGAAGATAAGGAGAAGAAGAAGAGAAAAGGAGAAGAAGAGGATGGAGGAGTAGGAGAAGAACAAGAAGGTGAAGAAGAAGAAGAAGTAGTAGAAGAAGAAGAAGACGAAGACAAAGAGGAAGAGGACAGAAGACGAAGAAGAAGATAATGAAGGATAAAAGGAAGAAGAAGAAGAAGAAAACGAAGAAGAAGAAGAAGAAGAAAAAGAAAAAGAAGATGAAGAATAAGAAGAAGAAGAAGAGGGAAAAAGAACAAGAAGTAGAAAAAGAAGAAGAAGAAGATGTGCAAGATGATCAAGAAGAAGAAGAAGACGAAGAAGAAGATGATGAAGAAGAAGAACACGATGAAGAAGGCGAAGAAGAATAAGAAGAAGAAGAAGATGAAGAAGAAAAAGAAGAAGAACAAAAAGACGAAGAAGAAGATGAAGAAGAAGAAGAGTGGAAGAAGAAGAACAAAAGGAAGAAGAAGAAGAAGAAGAATTAAAACAACAACAGAAGAAAAAGATTATGATGAAGAAGAACAGGAAGAAGTAGTAGTAGTAGTAGTAGAAGAAGAAGAAGAAGAAGATGTAATAGAAGAACATCAACAAGAAGAAAAGAAGAAGAGAAGTAGAAGAGGAAGACAAAGTAGAAGAAGAAGAAGAAGTAGAAGAGGAAGAACAAGGAGAAGAAAAAGAAGAAGAAGAAGAAGAGGGAGAAGAAGAAGAAGAAGTAGCAAAAGAAGTAGAAGATAGAGAAGAAAAAGAAGAAGAAGAAGAAGAAGAAGAAGAAGACAAAGAAAGAAAAGAAAAAGAAGATGATCCATGAAGAAGAATAAGAAGAGGAAGAAGAAGAAGAAGAATAAGATGAAGAAGAAAAGGGAAGAAAAGGAAGAAGAAGAAGATATAAAGAAGAAGAAGAAGAAAAAGAATAAGCTGAAGAAAAAAATAAAGAAGAGATGAAGTAGAAGAAGTTGAAGAAGAACAAGAAGATGAAGAAGATGAAAAAGATGAAGAAGAAGAAGAAGAGAAGAAGAAGAGGTAGAAGATAAAGAAGGAGATGAAGAAAAGGAAGAAAAAGAAGAGGA
>JAIUJO010000019.1:5181549-5189049 GCA_023846275.1 Vanilla planifolia
CTATGTTGGTCGTGCCCCCTCAGACACATCAATGAGTTCCCAATGCGCCTACTCAAATGGTCGTCGGCGTTCAGATACGATGCCGACCCCTCCGTGGTGCCCATCTGGATTTGCTTCGACCAGCTCCTCATTTACCTGTTCAACAAAGCGGCATTGTTTTTCCATCGCTGCCGGCGCGATCGGCACGCCTCTCAAAATCGACTCGGCGACTGCTGTCGGTATCACGGCCACACATGGCTAGAGTATGCGTGGAGCTCGACATCGCGCGGCCCCTGCCAAGTCGTATCCGGATTTAGGAGTTCACTGGGATCAAATCTGGAGGATTCTGGCAGCCCGTCTCCCTACGAAGGCGTCCCCCCATTACTGCACGGCCTGCCAGACCATTGGTCACGAGGCTGCCCACTGCCGATCTATCAAGCGAAACAGGTTCGCACATCGTCTCCGGCGACTAAAAAAGGCAAACAACAAGTCCTCTCCTCCGCTGCCCCTGCCCCAATCCCTCCCCCACATTCGAAATCGGCCAGTGCTCATCTCCGAAACCTCGGCTGGATGTGCAGATACCCAACCTTTCGTCTGAATCTGAACCACTCTTTCCCCTAAGCAGCTCGAAAATTCCTTGTGTATCGTCTCCCCGCCCCCCGTCGGCCCCCTACGGGCCTACGGTTACCACCAACAGATTGCTCCCTTATCGACCATCCGATCCCTCCTGTTACCATCTCGGCCCATGCCGTGCCTCCACCTAATGACCCTAATTACCTCCCACAACCGGCCATGTCTTCTCCACTATCGGGCACTCAGAGCCTATCGCCCGTTGATACTGGGTCAGCTCCTCTATCCCTTGATAATATTCCAGACCTTAACCTCCTGGGACATTCCGCTACCTCTTCCCCCTCTCTGGTGGCATGCTCTGCATCCCCCGGCCCGCACCGGGGAGACCCCAGCAAACCCTCACGGACACCGCTCAAAGGGCTTATCCTCTGCGATTCGAATCCACTCGCCCTACTTACGGATAATCCTCCTGCCCAGTCTAAAAGCAAAAAAGGGGAAAACAAAAGCTGCCAACCCGGTCCTCATTCCGCCGGCCACCCGGAGCTCTATTGGCTCCAAAGCCTCCCTCTTCCCCATGATTAGTTTCCTCGCTTGGAATGGCAGGGGGATCGCCAATGACACCACCCTAGGCCGCCTGAGACACTTAATCAAATCCTTCCACTTAGACATGCTCATTATCATCGAACCATTTGTCCCGGCAGATCAACTCAGCCGGTACTGCGCCAAGTTGGGTCTCGCAAATGGTCTCTGCTTGCCCTCTGGCCAACTCTGGATCCTCTGGGCCGACACCTGGTCGGTCACCCCCCAATTGCTCCTCGACGCAATCTATACTCTTGGAGGGTAAGCTCCCCAAGCCTTCCGTTCCCCCTTTTCATAACAGCCGTCTACGGGAGACATTCCCGGACAACTTCGCCGCTCGCTCTGGTCTGACCTCGCCGGCCACGCGGCTACTGTGATGGACACTCCGTGGTGTGCCATCGGGGACTTCAACGTCACTTTGGACGAAGCAGACCATGCTGGTTCCGCCAAATTCAACTTTCCAGCAGCTGGGGATTTCCGGGCGGCTTAGATGATTCTGGCCTCCTCGCACCCCCGACATGCGGCGGGCCCCTTCACCTGGCAAGGAAAGCGCAGGGGGAAAATTGTGTTAAAAAAGGTTAGATTACCTGTTATGCAACCTGAATTGGCTTAGCAGGTTTCCGCAGGGTCAGGTTCAGGTCCTCCCCCACACCGGGTCAGATCATGCGCCTTTGCTATTCAACGTACCCCTTTCACGGCAGCCCAGGGCTACGCCCTTCCGGTTCCTAAACACGTGGGTTGGATCACCCGGACTTCCAAAACGTGCTTTCCACCTCATGGTCTGACCCGATTGCGGCATCGGGTCTATTCAGGCTTGCAGGTAAGCTCATTCGACTCAAGAAGGTCCTGAAGACCTGGGAACAGAGACACATTTGGAAACCTGACTTCCAAGCGTCGTCTCGCAGAGGAGGCGGTCCGCCTCGCTGAATCCCGACTAACGGTCGACCGCGTCGGACTGCCGCGGCTGCTGATCTCCTCACTGCCTCCAGGGACCTTCAGGCGATCCTCGCTTCTGACGAGGACTTCTGGAGGCAGAAAGCGGGGCTTAAATGGGCCAAAGAGGGCGACGCCAGCACGAAATTCTTCCACGCCCTCTGTGAAGATCAAGAACAGGTCGCTCTCCCTTGCTCCTCCTTCGGCAACCAGACGGGTCGTGGTCAGAAACGGAAGATCCAATTGGTGCGCCTTCTCACGGACCATTTTCAAAATCTGTTCACAGGCGGCCAGGGCAGATTTAGCAGGGCTTCCCCTTCATCAAATGTCCCTACACTAAGTCACTCCAATATGAACGACCTCCTCACTCGCCCTACTGATCTTCTGGAGCTCAAGGCAGTCCTCGATTCCATGCCTGAGTCAAGCGCTGCCGGTCCAGATGGATTCACTGTGCCTTTTTTCAAACGCAACTAGAGTATTATCTCGCTGGATCTCCTTGAGGCGGCGACTACGATTTCCTCGATGGCTCTCCCGATTCCCAAGGTCATTGGTGCCGCTTGGCTTTGTCTCATTCCGAAGACGAAATCGACCTCCGCGCCCTCTGACC
This sequence comes from Vanilla planifolia, assembly GCA_023846275.1. Classification (NCBI taxonomy): domain Eukaryota; kingdom Viridiplantae; phylum Streptophyta; class Magnoliopsida; order Asparagales; family Orchidaceae; genus Vanilla; species Vanilla planifolia. The sequence continues at coordinate 5,184,218 of JAIUJO010000019.1, forward strand.
TACGGCCCGATAGCTCTCTGCAACGTTGTGCGGTAAGCTGCTCTCCAAACTTCTTTCGTCCTCGCTTAGCAGCTTTCCTCCCCACCCTGGTGTCGCCGGAACAATCCGCATTCATCCGGGGCAGAAGCATTACAGACAATATTCTTCTGGCTGAGGAGATGACGGTAGGATCAACCGGAAGAGGCGTTTCCGCAATGCCATCTTCAAAATTGATATCCGTTCGGCATTCGACCGTATTAGCTGAGGATTTCTGGACAAAGTCTTACTGACATTCGGCTTCGGTGTCCGCTTCAGGCAGCTTGTGGCCAACTCCCTCCACTCACCGGTCTATCCTTGCTGATCAATGGTATGCCGACGGGATTCTTCTGCCCCAACTGCGGCGTGAAACAAGGGGACCCCCTCTCGCCCAGCCTGTTCGTACTTGCAAATGGACGTTCTTAGCCGTTATGATTAACCCTCCTCCGCTGCTCCGGCGAACTTGACGCCTTCTCCGGCCCCTCGCCGAACGCATCCCGTCTCCCATCTTGCCTATGCAGATGATTTCCTTATCTTTTCAACGGTTCGGCTGCATTCCACCAAACGGCTGGCGGAGGCGCTGGATTTGTTCTCGAGAGCCTCGGCTCTCCAGATCAATCGCGGCAAGTCTCATGTCTTCCATGCACGCTCCACGTCTAAATCCGTCATCCGAAGGACAGAGAGAATTCTGGGGTTGGCTTCGTCTTCAACCTCCCTTCGTCACCCTGGGCTGTGGGATGGGGGACGGGCGTTGCGATCGGAACGCTTCAGGCCCCAACTGGACAAGATTTCCAACCGGATTGCGAGCTGGCACTCGAACCTACTGTCGATGGGGGGGAAAAAGATACTCATTAACTCAATCCTTTCCTCGATGGTCTCCTACTGCACAGCTGCCCTAAATCCTCCAAAAGCGGTGATAAAGGCTATAGACAGACGATTATCTCGATTTTTCTGGGGCGAATCCAAGGACTCCTTCAAGCATCATGGGCCTCGTGGAATCGGCTCGCTCGTCCCGTCTCCGAGAACGGCATCGGCATTATCAACCTCTCGGTGAAGGTACACGCGCAGACGGCCATGCTTTGGTGGAACGTCATCCACGGCGACTCCCCCTGGGGCGCGCTACATGCGTGACTGTTACCTGTCAGTAGGCCCTCGATAACCATTAAGCCGGGGGGACTCACCGGGATGGCACAGACTCTTCCTCTTCTTTTTCCCGCTAGATACGGCCTCCGGAAAACGAAAACGGTTCGGCCCCGGACCCGGTCCGATCTAGTCGCCCGGTTCAGGGACTTGATTCTCCCCCCAGGGTCTCTGGCGGGTCAACCGAACCAACTGAGCTGGTTCGCAGGTGGCTCATCTCCTTCTTGGGTTAGGGGGATTCCTTCCCCTTCTCTCGGGCATACAACTTGCTGGCCAGGTTTTCCCTCAAAACCATTCAACTTCTATATAACAATGCGACTTCTTTTGGAACAAGCGCATCCCGGAGAAGGTTGCAATTTTCACCTAGAGGTTACTGAACAATGCCCTTCCAGTCCCGAATGCACTGAAACGCATTGGTCTCTCCTTCGCCTCTAAATGTCCATTCTGCCCAGCCTCCGAGGAGGACAACCACTTATTTTGGTCCTGCTCCTTATCTTCCCCCACCTGGGATTGGTACGAAGACAAACTGGGTCTCCCGTCATCAAAGCATCAACCTAATCGTCTCTTCCACTGGTGGTCCTTCAAACGATCCATCAGCTCTCTGGCCTTCTCTATCCCAGCCTCGATTTGCTGGTTAGCCTGGAAAGCATGGAACGCAGCTCTCCACTCTAGCAACAACCTGCTCGGTGGACTCTTTTTTCTGGGATACACAAGGTCTTCTCAAATCCAGATATCTCTACCACGGTAGTAAGCTCGACCCTCTCGAGCGCGCTTAACCTTCACCATCTTGGACTACTGTAACTCTTAGTCGATGCTTAATGGCTCGGTTTACCTAGTCGCTTGGTCCCACCTTTTGTACTAAACTTGCCTATTATCAATAAAATGATGATATAAAAAAGAAAAAAAAAAGGTGGAATATGAAGACAAAGAAGAAGAAGAAGAAGATGATGAAGAAGAAGAAGAAGCAGAAGAAGACAAAGAAAAGGAAGAAGAAGAAATAGAAAATGAAGAGGAAGAAGATCAATGAAAAGAAGAAGAAGATCACAAAGGGGAAGAAGTAGGAGAAGAAGAAGAAGAAGAAGGAAGAAGAAGAAGAATAAGAAGAAGAAGAAGAAGAAAGAAGAAGCAGGGATAAGAAGAAGAAGAAGAAGAAGCAGGAGATGAAGAAGAAAGAAGGGAAGAATATGGAGAAGAAAAAGATGAAGGAGGAAGAAGAAGTAGAAGAAGGAAGAAGAAGAGGAGGAGGAGGAGAAGAAGAGGGAAAAGAAAAACAAGAAGAAGAAGAGACGATTTTGTAGAAGAAGAAGAAGCGGAAGAAGAAGAAGAAGAAGAAGAAGAAGTAGAAGAAGAAAAAGAAGATAAGCAAGAAGACTCAAGAAGAAGAAGAGGAAGAAGATGATGATGATGATTAAGAAGAAGAAGAGAAGATGTCAATGAAGAAGAAGAAAAGGAGGAAGAAGAGAGAAGAAAAAGTAGAAGAAGGAGAAAAAGAAGAAGAGGAAGGAAGAAAAAGAAGAAGCAGAAGACGATTTTGTAGAAGAAGAAGAGAGAGGAGGAAGAAGAAGAAGTAGAAAGAAGATGTAGAAGAAGATGAAGAAGTGAAAAGAAGAAGATGATGAAGAGGAAGAAGATCAACTAGAAGAAGATGAAGACAAAAAAGATGACGATGATGATGATGATGATGATGAAGAAGAAGAATTAGAAGAAGAAGAATTAGAAGAAGAAGAAGAAGAAGAAGAAGAAGAGGAAGTAGAAGATGAAGAAGAAGAAGGACAAAAAGTAGAAAAAGTTGAACAAGAAGAATAAGAGGACGAAGAAGAAAGGGCAAGCAGAAGAAGAAGAAAGAAATGAAGGAGATGAAGAAGAAGAAGAAGTAGGAGGAGGAGGAGGAGGAGGAGGATTAGAAGAAGAAGGTGAAGAAGAAAAAGAAAAAGAAGAAAAAGAAGAAGAAGAATGGGAAGAAAAAGAAGAGGAAGAAGAAGAAGAGGGAGAAGAGAAGAAGAAGAAGAAGAAGAAGAAGAAGAAGAACAAGAAGAAGAAGAAGAAGAAGAGGTAGAAACAGAAGAAGGAGAAGAAGGGGAAGAAGAAGAAGAAGAAGAAGGAGAAGAAGAAGGAGAGCAAGAAAGAAGAGGAAGAAGAAGAGGAAGAAGGAGAAGAAGAAGAGGGAGAAGAAGAAGAAGAAGAAGGAGAAGAAGGAGAGGAAGAAGAAGAGGAAAAAGGAGAAGAAGAAGAAGGGAGAAGAAGAAGAAGAAGAAGAAGAAGTAGAAGAAGAAGGAGAAGAAGAAGAAGAAGAAGAAGAAGGAGAAGAAGAGAGGAAGGAGAAGAAGAAGAAGAAGGAGAGGGAGAGGAAGAAGAAGAAAAGGAAGAAGGAGAGGTAGTAGTAGAAGAAGAGAAAAGAAGAAGAAGAAGAGGAAGAAGGAGAGGAAGAAGAAGAAGAAGAAGAGGGAGAATGAGGGAGAAGGAGTGGAAGAGGGTGGAGAAGGAGGAGAAGGAGAAGAAGAAGAAGAAGGAGAAGGAGAAGAAGTGAAGGAGAAGGAGAAGAGAAGGAGAAGGAGAAGTAGAAGAAGGAGAGAGAAGCAGAAGAAGGAGAAGAAGAAGAATGAGAAGAAGGAGAAGAAGGAGGAGAGGAAGAAGGAGAAGAGGGAGAAGAAGTAGGAGAAGAAGAAGGAGAAGAAGAAGGAGAAGAGGAAGGGGGAAGAAGGAGAAGAAGAAGAGGGAGAAGAAGAAGAAGGGAGGAGAAGGGGGAAGAAGAAGAAGTAGATGAAGGAGAAGAGAAGAAGAAGAAGAAGAAGAAGCAGAAGAGAGAGAACAAGGAGAACAAGGAGACGAAGGAGAAGAAGAAGAAGAAGAAGAAGAAGAAGAAGTAGAAGAGTAAGAACAAAAAGTGGAAGAAGAAGATGATGAAAGAAGAAGAAGAAGAACAAGAAGAAGAAGAAGGAGAAGAAGAAGAACAAGAAGAAGAAGAAGAGAAAGAAGAACAAGGCGAAGAGGAAGAAGAAAAAGAAGAAGAAGAAGATGAAAAAGAGGGAGATGAGAAATAAGAAGAAGGAGAGGGAAAGGTAGAGGAAGAAGACGAAGAAGACGAAGAAGACGAAGAAAAGGAAGAAGAAGAAGCAGAAGAAGAAGAAGTAGAAGAAGAAGAAGAAGAGGAGAAGAAGAGGAAGAAGAAGGAGAAGAAGAAGTGTAAGAAGAAGAGAAGAAAGAGAAGAAGAAGGAGAAGAGAGGAGAAGAGAAGAAGGAGAAGAAGGAGAAAGAAGAACAAGAAAAATAAGAAGAAGAAGAAGAAGAAGAAGGCGAAGAAGGAGAAGAAGAGGAAGAAGAAGAAGAAGAAGAAGGAGAATAAGAAGAATGTGAATAAGGAGAAGAAGAAGAAGAAGAAGAAAAAGAAGAACGAGAAGAAGGAGAAGAAGGAGAAGAAGAAGGAGAAGAAGGAGAAAAAGAAGAAGGAGAAGAGGAAGAACTAGATGTGGAAGAAGAAGAAGAGAAGAAGAGGAATAAGAAGAAGAAGAAGGTGAAGTAGAAGAACAAGAGAGAAGAACAAGAAGAAGAAGAAGAAGAAGAAGATCAAGAAGAAGTTGAAGTGGAAGAAGAAGAAGAAGAAGAAGGAGGAAGGAGGGAGAAGAAGATGATGATTATGAAGAAAAAGAAGAAGAAGAAGGAGAAGAAAAAGAAAAAGA
>JAIUJO010000019.1:5194049-5196549 GCA_023846275.1 Vanilla planifolia
ATGATGTAGAAAGAAGGTGAAGAAGAAGAAGGAGAAGAAGAAGAAGAAGAAGAAGAAGGAGAAGAAGAAGAAGGAAAAGAAGAAGAAGAAGAAGAAGAAAAAGAAGAAGAAGAAGAAGAAGAAGAAGAGGCAGCAAAAGAATGAGAAGTAGAAGTGGAAGAAGAAGAAGGAGAAGAAGAAGAAGAAGAAGAAGAAGATGGAAAAGAAGAAGAAGAATGAAGAAGCAGAAGAAGAAGAAGAATATGAATTAAACGAATAAGAAGTAGATCACAAAGAAGAAAAAATACAAGAAGAAGTAGAGGAAAAGGAAGACGAAGATGAAGAAGAAGAAGAAGAGGGAGACGGAGAAGAAGAAGAAGAAGAAGAAGAATAAGGGAGATGAAGAAAAAAGTAGTAGATTGGAGAAGTAGAAGAAGAAGAAGAATAATAAAGGGAGGAAGAAGAAGAGGAAGAAGAAGAAGAAGAAGAGAAGAAGAAGATGAAGAAGGAGAAGAAGAAGAAGAACAAAAAGAAGAGCAAGTAGATGAATAAGAAGAAGAAGAAGAAGAAGAGGAAGAAGAATAAGAAGAACAAGAATAAGAAGAAGAAGAAGGAGAAGATAAAGAAGAAGAAAGCAAAGAAGAAGAAGAAGAAGAAGAAGAAGAACTAAATGAAGAAGAAGAAGAAAAAGAAAAGAAAAATGAAGAAGAAAAAGGTGATTAAGAAAAGAAGAAGTAAAAGAGTAAGAAGAAGTAGAAGGAGTAGGAGTAGAAGAAAAAAGATGAAGAAGAAGAAGAAGGAGAAAAGATAAAAAACAAGAATTAGAAGACGAAGAAGAAGAGGAAGAAGAAGTTGAAGAAGAAGAAGGAGAATAAGTAGTTGAAGAAGAAAAGGAAGAAGGGGAAGAAGAAGAAGAAGAAGAAAAAGGTGAAAAAGAAGAAGGAGGAGGAGGAGGAGGAGGAGATAAGGAGGGTGAAGAACAAGACCAAGAAGAAGAAGAAGAAGAAGAAGAAGAAGAACAAGGAGAAGAAGAAGAAGATTAAGTTGAAGAAGTAGAAGATGAAAAAGAAGAAGAAGAAAAAGAAGAAGTTGTAGAAGAAGGAGAAGAAGAAGATGATGAAATGAAAATGAAGCAGCAAAATAAGAAGAAGATGGAAAAGTGGAAGAAAAAGAAGAAGAAGATGAAGTGGAAGATGGGAAGGAGAAGAAGAAGAAGAAGAGAAAAAAAAAAGAAGAAAAAGAAGAAGATGAAGAAGAAGAAGAACAAGAAGAAGAAGAAAAACAAGAGGAAGAAGTAGTAGTAGTAGTAGAAGAAGAAGAAGAAGAAGAAGATGAAGAAGAAGAAGAAGAGGAGGAAGATGAAGAAGAAGTAGAAAGATGATGATGAAGAAGAAGAAGAAAAAGAAAAGAAGAAGATGACGATGAAGAAGAAGATGTAGATAAAGAGGAGGAGGAGGAAGAAGAAGAAAAAGAAGCAAAAGAAGCAAAAGAAGAAGAAGAAGGAGAGGAAGGGGAAGTATAACAACAATAATAACAACAAAAATAATAATAATATTAATAATAAAAATAATAATAATTATAACAATGAGAGGAAGAAGAAGAAAGGGAAGAAAAAGAAGAAGAAGAAGAAGAAAAAGAATAAGAAGAAGAAGAAGAAGAAGAAGAAGATGAAGACGATGAAGAAGAAGAAGAAAAGGAAGGAGTAGATGGAGAAGAAAAAGAAGACGAAGAAGAAGAAGGTGAAGAAGAATAAGAAAAAGATGTAAGAGAAGAAGAAGGAGAAAAAGAAAAAGATAAAGAAGAAGAAGAAGAAGAAGAACAAGAAGAAAAAGAAGAAGAAGAGAGAAGAAGAAAAAGAAGAAGAATAAGAAGAAGAAGAAGACATAGTAGAAGTAGAAGAACAAGAAGAAGAAGAAAAAAAAAAAATAAGAAAAAGAAGAAGAACATCTAGAAGAAGATCAAGTAGAAGAAGTAGAAGAAGATAAAGAAGAAGAAGAAGAAGAAGAATGTGGTGAAAAAGTAGAAAAAGAAGAAGAGGAAGAAGAATATGAAGTAGAAGATGAAGAAGAAGAAGTAGAAGATTAAGAAGAAGAAGAAGATGAAGAAGAAGATCTTAAAGAAGATGAAGAGAAAAAGTAGAAGAAGATTAAGAAGATGAAGAAGAAGAAGAAGAGGAAGAAGATGGTTTTGAAGAAGAAAAAGAAGAAGAAGAAGAAGGAAGAAGAAAAAGAAGAAGAAGCAGAAGATGAAGAAGAAGACTGAAGAAGAAGAAGAAGAAGAAGGAGAAGATAAAGAGGAAGAAGAAGATGAATAAAAAGAAGTAGAAGAAGAAGAAGAAGTGGAAGGGGAAGTATAATAATAATAATAATCATAATAATACTAATAACAATAATAAGAGGAAGAAGAAGAAGAAGAAGAAGAAGAAGTAGAAGAAGAAGAAGAAGATGAAGAAGAAGAAGAAGAAGAAAAAGAATAAGAAGAACATAAAGAAGAAGAAGAAAATGAAGTAAAAGAAGAAGAA